>JAWPHD010012701.1:0-73943 GCA_037043455.1 Cyrtodaria siliqua
AATATGTATTTGATATGAGACTGCTGCACCTTAACTATTATGTATCAATATGTATTTGATATGAGACTGCTGCACCTTAACTATTATGTATCAATATGTATTTGATATGAGACTGCTGCACTTTAACTATTCTGTATCAAGATGTATTTGATATGAGACTGCTGCACCTTAACTATTCTGTATCAATATGTATTTGATATGAGACTGCTGCACTTTAACTATTCTGTATCAAGATGTATTTGATATGAAACTGCTGCACCTTAACTATTATGTATCAATATGTATTTGATATGAGACTGCTGCACTTTAACTATTATGTATCAATATGTATTTGATATGAGACTGCTGCACTTTAACTATTCTGTATCAAGATGTATTTGATATGAGACTGCTGCACCTTAACTATTCTGTATCAATATGTATTTGATATGAGACTGCTGCACTTTAACTATTCTGTATCAAGATGTATTTGATATGAGACTGCTGCACTTTAACTATTCTGTATCAATATGTATTTGATATGAGACTGCTGCACCTTAACTATTATGTATCAATATGTATTTGATATGAGACTGCTGCACCTTAACTATTATGTATCAATATGTATTTGATATGAGACTGCTGCACTTTAACTATTCTGTATCAAGATGTATTTGATATGAGACTGCTGCACCTTAACTATTATGTATCAAGATGTATTTGTTATGAGACTGCTGCACTTTAACTATTATGTATCAATATGTATTTGATATGAGACTGCTGCACTTTAACTATTCGGTATCAAGATGTATTTGATATGAGACTGCTGCACTTTAACTATTCTGTATCAATATGTGTTTGTTATGAGACTGCTACACTTTAACTATTCTGTATCAATATGTATTTGTTATGAGACTGCTGCACTTTAAATATTCTGTATCAAGATGTATTTGATATGAGACTGCTGCACTTTAACTATTCTGTATCAAGATGTATTTGTTATGAGACTGCTACACTTTAACTATTCTGTATCAAGATGTATTTGTTATGAGACAGCTGCACTTTAACTATTCTGTATCAATATGTATTTGTTATGAGACTGCTGCACTTTAACTATTCTGTATCAATATGTATTTGTTATGAGACTGCTGCACTTTAACTATTCTGTATCAAGATGTATTTGATATGAGACTGCTGCACTTTAACTATTCTGTATCAAGATGTATTTGTTATGAGACTGCTGCACTTTAACTATTCTGTATCAAGATGTATTTGATATGAGACTTATGCACTTTAACTATTCTGTATCAAGATGTATTTGTTATGAGACTGCTGCACTTTAACTATTCTGTATCAATATGTATTTGTTATGAGACTGCTGCACTTTAACTATTCTGTATCAATATGTATTTGTTATGAGACTGCTGCACTTTAACTATTCTGTATCAATATATATTTGTTATGAGACTGCTGCACTTTAACTATTCTGTATCAAGATGTATTTGATATGAGACTGCTGCACTTTAACTATTCTGTATCAATATGTATTTGTTATGAGACTGCTACACTTTAACTATTCTGTATCAAGATGTATGTGTTATGAGACAGCTGCACTTTAACTATTCTGTATCAATATGTATTTGTTATGAGACTGCTGCACTTTAACTATTCGGTATCAAGATGTATTTGATATGAGACTGCTGCACTTTAACTATTCTGTATCAATATGTGTTTGTTATGAGACTGCTACACTTTAACTATTCTGTATCAATATGTATTTGTTATGAGACTGCTGCACTTTAAATATTCTGTATCAAGATGTATTTGATATGAGACTGCTGCACTTTAACTATTCTGTATCAAGATGTATTTGTTATGAGACTGCTACACTTTAACTATTCTGTATCAAGAAGTATTTGTTATGAGACAGCTGCACTTTAACTATTCTGTATCAATATGTATTTGTTATGAGACTGCTGCACTTTAACTATTCTGTATCAAGATGTATTTGATATGAGACTGCTGCACTTTAACTATTCTGTATCAAGATGTATTTTATATGAGACTGCTACACTTTAACTATTCTGTATCAAGATGTATTTGTTATGAGACTGCTGCACTTTAACTATTCTGTAGCAAGATGTATTTGTTATGAGACTGCTGCACTTTAACTATTCTGTAGCAAGATGTATTTGTTTTGAGACTGCTGCACTTTAACTATTCTGTATCAAGATGTATTTGATATGAGACTGCTGCACTTTAACTATTCTGTATCAAGATGTATTTGATATGAGACTGCTACACTTTAACTATTCTGTATCAAGATGTATTTGATATGAGACTGCTACACTTTAACTATTCTGTATCAAGATGTATTTGTTATGAGACTGCTGCACTTTAACTATTCTGTAGCAAGATGTATTTGATATGAGACTGCTGCACTTTAACTATTCTGTATCAAGATGTATTTGATATGAGACTGCTGCACTTTAACTATTCTGTATCAAGATGTATTTGATATGAGACTGCTGCACTTTAACTATTCTGTATCAAGATGTATTTGATATGAGACTGCTGCACTTTAACTATTCTGTATCAAGATGTATTTGTTATGAGACTGCTGCACTTTAACTATTCTGTATCAAGATGTATTTGATATGAGACTGCTGCATTTTAACTATTCTGTATCAATATGTATTTGATATGAGACTGCTGGACTTTAACTATTCTGTATCAATATGTATTTGTTATGAGACTGCTGCACTTTAACTATTCTGTATCAAGATGTATTTGATATGAGACTGCTGCACTTTAACTATTCTGTATCAATATGTATTTGATATGAGACTGCTGCACTTTAACTATTCTGTATCAAGATGTATTTGATATGAGACTGCTGCACTTTAACTATTCTGTATCAAGAAGTATTTGATATGAGACTGCTGCACTTTAACTATTCTGTATCAAGATGTATTTGATATGAGACTGCTGCACTTTAACTATTCTGTAGCAAGATGTATTTGATATGAGACTGCTGCACTTTAACTATTCTGTATCAAGATGTATTTGATATGAGACTGCTGCACTTTAACTATTCTGTATCAAGATGTATTTGATATGAGACTGCTGCACTTTAACTATTCTGTATCAAGATGTATTTGATATGAGACTGCTGCACTTTAACTATTCTGTATCAAGATGTATTTGATATGAGACTGCTGCACTTTAACTATTCTGTATCAAGATGTATTTGTTATGAGACTGCTGCACTTTAACTATTCTGTATCAAGATGTATTTGATATGAGACTGCTGCACTTTAACTATTCTGTATCAATATGTATTTGTTATGAGACTGCTGCACTTTAACTATTCTGTATCAAGATGTATTTGATATGAGACTGCTGCACCTTAACTATTATGTATCAATATGTATTTGTTATGAGACTGCTGCACTTTAACTATTCTGTATCAAGATGTATTTGATATGAGACTGCTGCACCTTAACTATTATGTATCAATATGTATTTGTTATGAGACTGCTGCACTTTAACTATTCTGTATCAAGACGTATTTGATATGAGACTGCTGCACTTTAACTATTCTGTATCAATATGTATTTGATATGAGACTGCTGCACCTTAACTATTATGTATCAATATGTATTTGTTATGAGACTGCTGCACCTTAACTATTATGTATCAATATGTATTTGTTATGAGACTGCTGCACCTTAACTATTATGTATCAATATGTATTTGTTATGAGACTGCTGCACTTTAACTATTCTGTATCAAGATGTATTTGATATGAGACTGCTGCATCTTAACTATTATTTATCAATATGTATTTGTTATGAGATTGCTGCACCTTAACTATTATGTATCAATATGTATTTGTTATGAGACTGCTGCACTTTAACTATTCTGTATCAAGATGTATTTGATATGAGACTGCTGCACCTTAACTATTATGTATCAATATGTATTTGTTATGAGACTGCTGCACTTTAACTATTCTGTATCAAGATGTATTTGATATGAGACTGCTGCACTTTAACTATTCTGTATCAATATGTATTTGTTATGAGACTGCTGCACTTTAACTATTCTGTATCAAGATGTATTTGATATGAGACTGCTGCACCTTAACTATTATGTATCAATATGTATTTGTTATGAGACTGCTGCACTTTAACTATTCTGTATCAAGATGTATTTGATATGAGACTGCTGCACTTTAACTATTCTGTATCAATATGTATTTGATATGAGACTGCTGCACCTTAACTATTATGTATCAATATGTATTTGATATGAGACTGCTGCACTTTAACTATTCTGTATCAAGATGTATTTGTTATGAGACTGCTGCACTTTAACTATTATGTATCAAGATGTATTTGATATGAGACTGCTGCACTTTAACTATTCTGTATCAATATGTATTTGATATGAGACTGCTGCACCTTAACTATTATGTATCAATATGTATTTGATATGAGACTGCTGCACCTTAACTATTATGTATCAATATGTATTTGATATGAGACTGCTGCACTTTAACTATTCTGTATCAAGATGTATTTGATATGAGACTGCTGCACCTTAACTATTCTGTATCAATATGTATTTGATATGAGACTGCTGCACTTTAACTATTCTGTATCAAGATGTATTTGATATGAAACTGCTGCACCTTAACTATTATGTATCAATATGTATTTGATATGAGACTGCTGCACTTTAACTATTATGTATCAATATGTATTTGATATGAGACTGCTGCACTTTAACTATTCTGTATCAAGATGTATTTGATATGAGACTGCTGCACCTTAACTATTCTGTATCAATATGTATTTGATATGAGACTGCTGCACTTTAACTATTCTGTATCAAGATGTATTTGATATGAGACTGCTGCACTTTAACTATTCTGTATCAATATGTATTTGATATGAGACTGCTGCACCTTAACTATTATGTATCAATATGTATTTGATATGAGACTGCTGCACCTTAACTATTATGTATCAATATGTATTTGATATGAGACTGCTGCACTTTAACTATTCTGTATCAAGATGTATTTGATATGAGACTGCTGCACCTTAACTATTATGTATCAAGATGTATTTGTTATGAGACTGCTGCACTTTAACTATTATGTATCAATATGTATTTGATATGAGACTGCTGCACCTTAACTATTCTGTATCAATATGTATTTGATATGAGACTGCTGCACCTTAACTATTATGTATCAAGATGTATTTGTTATGAGACTGCTGCACTTTAACTATTCTGCATCAAGATGTATTTGTTATGAGACTGCTACACTTTAACTATTCTGTATCAATATGTATTTGTTATGAGACTGCTGCACTTTAACTATTCTGTATCAAGATGTATTTGTTATGAGACTGCCTCACTTTAACTATTCTATATCAAGATGTATTTGTTATGAGACTGCTGCACTTTAACTATTCTGTATCAATATGTATTTGTTATGAGACTGCTGCACTTTAACTATTCTGTATCAATATGTATTTGTTATGAGACTGCTGCACTTTAACTATTCTGTATCAAGATGTATTTGATATGAGACTGCTGCACTTTAACTATTCTGTATCAAGATGTATTTGTTATGAGACTGCTGCACTTTAACTATTCTGTATCAAGATGTATTTGATATGAGACTTATGCACTTTAACTATTCTGTATCAAGATGTATTTGTTATGAGACTGCTGCACTTTAACTATTCTGTATCAATATGTATTTGTTATGAGACTGCTGCACTTTAACTATTCTGTATCAATATGTATTTGTTATGAGACTGCTGCACTTTAACTATTCTGTATCAATATATATTTGTTATGAGACTGCTGCACTTTAACTATTCTGTATCAAGATGTATTTGATATGAGACTGCTGCACTTTAACTATTCTGTATCAATATGTATTTGTTATGAGACTGCTACACTTTAACTATTCTGTATCAAGATGTATGTGTTATGAGACAGCTGCACTTTAACTATTCTGTATCAATATGTATTTGTTATGAGACTGCTGCACTTTAACTATTCGGTATCAAGATGTATTTGATATGAGACTGCTGCACTTTAACTATTCTGTATCAATATGTGTTTGTTATGAGACTGCTACACTTTAACTATTCTGTATCAATATGTATTTGTTATGAGACTGCTGCACTTTAAATATTCTGTATCAAGATGTATTTGATATGAGACTGCTGCACTTTAACTATTCTGTATCAAGATGTATTTGTTATGAGACTGCTACACTTTAACTATTCTGTATCAAGAAGTATTTGTTATGAGACAGCTGCACTTTAACTATTCTGTATCAATATGTATTTGTTATGAGACTGCTGCACTTTAACTATTCTGTATCAAGATGTATTTGATATGAGACTGCTGCACTTTAACTATTCTGTATCAAGATTTATTTGATATGAGACTGCTGCAGTTTAACTATTCTGTATCAAGATGTATTTGATATGAGACTGCTGCACTTTAACTATTCTGTATCAAGATGTATTTGATATGAGACTGCTGCACTTTAACTATTCTGTATCAAGATGTATCTGATATGAGACTGCTGCACTTTAACTATTCTGTATCAAGATGTATTTGATATGAGACTGCTGCACTTTAACTATTCTGTATCAAGATGTATTTTATATGAGACTGCTACACTTTAACTATTCTGTATCAAGATGTATTTGTTATGAGACTGCTGCACTTTAACTATTCTGTAGCAAGATGTATTTGTTATGAGACTGCTGCACTTTAACTATTCTGTAGCAAGATGTATTTGTTTTGAGACTGCTGCACTTTAACTATTCTGTATCAAGATGTATTTGATATGAGACTGCTGCACTTTAACTATTCTGTATCAAGATGTATTTGATATGAGACTGCTACACTTTAACTATTCTGTATCAAGATGTATTTGATATGAGACTGCTACACTTTAACTATTCTGTATCAAGATGTATTTGTTATGAGACTGCTGCACTTTAACTATTCTGTAGCAAGATGTATTTGATATGAGACTGCTGCACTTTAACTATTCTGTATCAAGATGTATTTGATATGAGACTGCTGCACTTTAACTATTCTGTATCAAGATGTATTTGATATGAGACTGCTGCACTTTAACTATTCTGTATCAAGATGTATTTGATATGAGACTGCTGCACTTTAACTATTCTGTATCAAGATGTATTTGTTATGAGACTGCTGCACTTTAACTATTCTGTATCAAGATGTATTTGATATGAGACTGCTGCATTTTAACTATTCTGTATCAATATGTATTTGATATGAGACTGCTGCACTTTAACTATTCTGTATCAATATGTATTTGTTATGAGACTGCTGCACTTTAACTATTCTGTATCAAGATGTATTTGATATGAGACTGCTGCACTTTAACTATTCTGTATCAATATGTATTTGATATGAGACTGCTGCACTTTAACTATTCTGTATCAAGATGTATTTGATATGAGACTGCTGCACTTTAACTATTCTGTATCAAGAAGTATTTGATATGAGACTGCTGCACTTTAACTATTCTGTATCAAGATGTATTTGATATGAGACTGCTGCACTTTAACTATTCTGTAGCAAGATGTATTTGATATGAGACTGCTGCACTTTAACTATTCTGTATCAAGATGTATTTGATATGAGACTGCTGCACTTTAACTATTCTGTATCAAGATGTATTTGATATGAGACTGCTGCACTTTAACTATTCTGTATCAAGATGTATTTGATATGAGACTGCTGCACTTTAACTATTCTGTATCAAGATGTATTTGATATGAGACTGCTGCACTTTAACTATTCTGTATCAAGATGTATTTGTTATGAGACTGCTGCACTTTAACTATTCTGTATCAAGATGTATTTGATATGAGACTGCTGCACTTTAACTATTCTGTATCAATATGTATTTGTTATGAGACTGCTGCACTTTAACTATTCTGTATCAAGATGTATTTGATATGAGACTGCTGCACCTTAACTATTATGTATCAATATGTATTTGTTATGAGACTGCTGCACTTTAACTATTCTGTATCAAGATGTATTTGATATGAGACTGCTGCACCTTAACTATTATGTATCAATATGTATTTGTTATGAGACTGCTGCACTTTAACTATTCTGTATCAAGACGTATTTGATATGAGACTGCTGCACTTTAACTATTCTGTATCAATATGTATTTGATATGAGACTGCTGCACCTTAACTATTATGTATCAATATGTATTTGTTATGAGACTGCTGCACCTTAACTATTATGTATCAATATGTATTTGTTATGAGACTGCTGCACCTTAACTATTATGTATCAATATGTATTTGTTATGAGACTGCTGCACTTTAACTATTCTGTATCAAGATGTATTTGATATGAGACTGCTGCATCTTAACTATTATGTATCAATATGTATTTGTTATGAGATTGCTGCACCTTAACTATTATGTATCAATATGTATTTGTTATGAGACTGCTGCACTTTAACTATTCTGTATCAAGATGTATTTGATATGAGACTGCTGCACCTTAACTATTATGTATCAATATGTATTTGTTATGAGACTGCTGCACTTTAACTATTCTGTATCAAGATGTATTTGATATGAGACTGCTGCACTTTAACTATTCTGTATCAATATGTATTTGTTATGAGACTGCTGCACTTTAACTATTCTGTATCAAGATGTATTTGATATGAGACTGCTGCACCTTAACTATTATGTATCAATATGTATTTGTTATGAGACTGCTGCACTTTAACTATTCTGTATCAAGATGTATTTGATATGAGACTGCTGCACTTTAACTATTCTGTATCAATATGTATTTGATATGAGACTGCTGCACATTAACTATTATGTATCAATATGTATTTGATATGAGACTGCTGCACTTTAACTATTCTGTATCAAGATGTATTTGTTATGAGACTGCTGCACTTTAACTATTATGTATCAAGATGTATTTGATATGAGACTGCTGCACTTTAACTATTCTGTATCAATATGTATTTGATATGAGACTGCTGCACCTTAACTATTATGTATCAATATGTATTTGATATGAGACTGCTGCACCTTAACTATTATGTATCAATATGTATTTGATATGAGACTGCTGCACTTTAACTATTCTGTATCAAGATGTATTTGATATGAGACTGCTGCACCTTAACTATTCTGTATCAATATGTATTTGATATGAGACTGCTGCACTTTAACTATTCTGTATCAAGATGTATTTGATATGAAACTGCTGCACCTTAACTATTATGTATCAATATGTATTTGATATGAGACTGCTGCACTTTAACTATTATGTATCAATATGTATTTGATATGAGACTGCTGCACTTTAACTATTCTGTATCAAGATGTATTTGATATGAGACTGCTGCACCTTAACTATTCTGTATCAATATGTATTTGATATGAGACTGCTGCACTTTAACTATTCTGTATCAAGATGTATTTGATATGAGACTGCTGCACTTTAACTATTCTGTATCAATATGTATTTGATATGAGACTGCTGCACCTTAACTATTATGTATCAATATGTATTTGATATGAGACTGCTGCACCTTAACTATTATGTATCAATATGTATTTGATATGAGACTGCTGCACTTTAACTATTCTGTATCAAGATGTATTTGATATGAGACTGCTGCACCTTAACTATTATGTATCAAGATGTATTTGTTATGAGACTGCTGCACTTTAACTATTATGTATCAATATGTATTTGATATGAGACTGCTGCACCTTAACTATTCTGTATCAATATGTATTTGATATGAGACTGCTGCACCTTAACTATTATGTATCAAGATGTATTTGTTATGAGACTGCTGCACTTTAACTATTCTGCATCAAGATGTATTTGTTATGAGACTGCTACACTTTAACTATTCTGTATCAATATGTATTTGTTATGAGACTGCTGCACTTTAACTATTCTGTATCAAGATGTATTTGTTATGAGACTGCCTCACTTTAACTATTCTATATCAAGATGTATTTGTTATGAGACTGCTGCACTTTAACTATTCTGTATCAATATGTATTTGTTATGAGACTGCTGCACTTTAACTATTCTGTATCAATATGTATTTGTTATGAGACTGCTGCACTTTAACTATTCTGTATCAAGATGTATTTGATATGAGACTGCTGCACTTTAACTATTCTGTATCAAGATGTATTTGTTATGAGACTGCTGCACTTTAACTATTCTGTATCAAGATGTATTTGATATGAGACTTATGCACTTTAACTATTCTGTATCAAGATGTATTTGTTATGAGACTGCTGCAGTTTAACTATTCTGTATGAAGATGTATTTGATATGAGACTGCTGCACTTTAACTATTCTGTATCAATATGTATTTGTTATGAGACTGCTGCACTTTAACTATTCTGTATCAAGATGTATTTGTTATGAGACTGCTGCACTTTAACTATTCTGTAACAAGATGTATTTGTTATGAGACTGCTGCAGTTTAACTATTCTGTATCAGTATGTATTTGTTATGAGATTGCTGCACTTTAACTATTCTGTATCAATATGTATTTGTTATGAGACTGCTGCACTTTAACTATTCTGTATCAAGATGTATTTGTTATGAGACTGCTGCACTTTAACTATTCTGTATCAATATTTATTTGATATGAGACTGCTGCACTTTAACTATTCTGTATCAAGATGTATTTGTTATGAGACTGCTGCAGTCTAACTATTCTGTATCAAGATGTATTTGTTATGAGACTGCTGCACTTTAACTATTCTGTATCAAGATGTATTTGTTATGAGACTGCTGCAGTCTAACTATTCTGTATCAAGATGTATTTGTTATGAGACTGCTGCACTTTAACTATTCTGTATCAATATTTATTTGATATGAGACTGCTGCACTTTAACTATTCTGTATCAAGATGTATTTGTTATGAGACTGCTGCAGTCTAACTATTCTGTATCAAGATGTATTTGTTATGAGACTGCTGCACTTTAACTATTCTGCATCAATATGTATTTGGTATGAGACTGCTACACTTTAACTATTCTGTATCAATATGTATTTGGTATGAGATTGCTGCACTTTAACTATTCTGTATCAAGATGTATTTGTTATGAGACTGCTGCACTTTAACTATTCTGTATCAATATGTATTTGGTATGAGACTGCTGCACTTTAACTATTCTGTATCAATATATATTTGGTATGAGATTGCTGCACTTTAACTATTCAGTATCAAGATGTATTTGTTATGAGACTGCTGCACTTTAACTTATGAACACATCTATATTTATTTGACATATGACAGGAGTGCATTTTAAAATATTTTACAGACGTCCATCAATATATACTGAACCATGTCAATTTGATCAATCTGATGCGAACCTCCAGATTGAAAGGTTGAGTTAATTCGTGAGTATACATGGCATCTTCGTTGATCTTCTTCACACACGTACGCACACACGCTAGCACGCACACTGGGATTAGGTTGTTTCACCAGTCTATCTGAAACCCCAAATACAACATTAGACTGTTTCACCGGCCTGATTCAACTCCAAAAAATAATTTGGTTGTTCACCATTCTGATTCAAACCCAAATATAGCATTTGGTTGTACATTTGATTGTCTTACCGGTCTGACTCTACCCCCAATTAATTGGTTGTTTCACCGGTCTGACTCAACCCAAAATATTCATTTGGTTGTTTAACAGGTCTGACTCAACACAAAATAAACATTTCAGTGGTTGTTTGACTGGTCTGCCTAAACCCAAAATGCAGCATTTGGTGGTTTCACTGGTCTGAATCAACCCAAATACAACATTCGGTTGTTTCACTGGTTTGACTCTCAACGCCATAAACAACATGTATTTGCTTAATCTGTCTAACTTAACCCCAAATACAACGTTTGATTGTTTCATCAGTCTGACCCTCAACGATACCGCTTTTGGTAGTGTCATCAGCCATTTGGTTGTTTCATCGGCTTATCAATACAGCTTTTGATTGTTTCACCGATCTGATTCTCAAACCGAAATAAAACTTTCTTTTTTTCCCTGGATGGACTCTGAACCCCGTCTACAGTGTACATGTTGATGTGTCCACTATTGTACATGTTGATGTGTCCACTATTGTACATGTTGATGTGTCCACTATTGAGTGTACATGTTGATGTGTCCACTATTGTACATGTTGATGTGTCCACTATTGTACATGTTGATGTGTCCACTATTGAGTGTACATGTTGATGTGTCCACTATTGATAGTACATGATTATGTGTCCACAATTGAGTGTACATGTTAATGTGTCCAATATTGTACATGTTAATGTGTCCACTATTGTACATGTTGATGTGTCCACTATTGTACATGTTGATGTGTCCACTATTGAGTGTACATGTTGATGTGTCCACTATTGATAGTACATGATTATGTGTCCACAATTGAGTGTACATGTTAATGTGTCCACTATTGATAGTACATGCTTATGTGTCCACAATTGAGTGTACATGATTATGTGTCCACTATTGATAGTACATGATTATGTGTCCACAATTGAGTGTACATGTTAATGTGTCCACTATTGTACATGTTGATGTGTCCACAATTGAGTGAACATGTTAATGTGTCCAATATTGTACATGTTAATGTGTCAACTATTGTACATGTTGATGTGTCCACTATTGTACATGTTGATGTGTCCACTATTGTACATGTTGATGTGTCCACTATTGTACATGTTGATGTGTCCACTACTGAGTGTACATGTTGATGTGTCCACTATTGTACATGTTGATGTGTCCGCTATTTGCCTCGTCTCATTCAAGATGGCGGATTGACAGAACAAGATTAGTTTCATTTCGTTGATTACTTTTTCTATATAACCTGCCATTACATAATAACTAGAAAAACCAGAAACATTGTATTACATCCGTTAATAACTTGCAATTCCCCTCACAACAACGATTACATCTAGCTCAAAAGTAATTACAAAATTCATTTTAGATTAATTGCGACCACCGATTTCATTTTGCAAATGGACGAGCTGATTGATGCATCAATGGCTATAAAGGTACCTCTGTTTAGATCTGATAATCCTGATTTTGTTTCTGCTATTTAATGTAACATATAAAACCGAGGTTGTGTCATTACGATCTATTGTACATGCTCAGTAAGCACCACATGTGCTGCTTTATTCTAAGCGAGGGTCTTGCTCCACCAAATGAAGCTGGAAAGTCGACATGACCTCCAGTTCAATTCAGTTATTCTTAGCGATGTATTCAGTGGTGAAATTGACTTCAATGGTTGCAGCAATGAGTTTTAGTCATTTTTTTCCATCGGAAATATACATGTTAGATAGTGTTTCAAACACGCTTTAAGTTCCCTGAAGATGGAAATACTAATATGCGATTTTTATTTTTGTCGAACATTCTTTATAGCTTTAGGTGCACGTGTAACTTCATATTTATTAGTAATTAAGGTAATTAAGACATATTTAATGAGGTATGCTACTTTAAGGACATTTAACAAGTGCAAATACATTTACACGTCTGGGTTAATGTTTTTTCTCATAAATCGCATCTTTAATTAAACCACCCATTACAATAGTATGTTAAAACTTTGTTAAAACTACAGACCCTATACTAAAATGGCATGTGTTTCTTTATAATTTCATGTTCGTCAGCTCATGGTGGAATATGGTATTTAAGACTAATTAGGGTTTACACTGTTTGTCACTCAGTAAGACTGTTTTGCCTAACATTTTACATATAAAATAGCACTTGAAGGGTTGGATTCAAATTTTAGCAAACGACACTTGAAATTTGGCGGCGAAAAGGTTAAGCGATCAAATTTAACGCAGGACATAATTTATACAAAGAGAGGTGCACACCATACATGCACACAGATAGAACTATAATTTTCAACAAAAGAAAGGTTAGCCTTTCTCGGGACTCGAACACAAGATCTCATGATTAACAGTCAGACGTTTTATCCACTTAGCTAAAAGAACTCATTGAAAGTGTTTTCATTTCTTATTTAGTACCATCTATTACTATGACAAACAAGTTAAAAACAAAGCCTTTTGAAACACTCTACTCCTAAACTGTTATAAAAACGTAGTCGTGGTCAAGATGATTTGCATAAGAAAGACAGTAAACTGCATTTGAAGAAAGGATGACCAACAGAGACAGGTCAAGTAATAACGAGCTTTCATAATACATGGAATTATTGAATATATCCTTCCAAAAAGTTGAGATAATATTGTAGGCTATGAACATTTATTTTTCTCTATTAGAGCCCGAACTTGAATCAGGTACGCCTTTGTTCTTTGCAGATCAGACGCGCTCAATTAGTGTTATGAGCATATCCATGATCTAAAACAATTAAGATCGCAGTGGTGGAATTTGAACGCACCTGAAGATATACATTATGTGGCAAATCTCGAAACTCCTTCCGTTGAACTTTTTACCGAACTCAGTTGGATGACATTTCCCGAAAGAGTTATATTTCAAAAAGCAATCATTATGTTTAAAACAGTTAATGATCAGACCCCTGCTTATCTTAAAGACGCATTTACTCTAACTTCAAATGTCCATATGCGGAATTTAAGATCATCATCAAATCTACAACTATATTCCCCCAGACCCAATAGTGAGTTATTCAGAAAGTCATTTGTTTATTCAGGCTCTAAAGTGTGGAACTCTCTTCCCCACCATATACAAAATGCCCAGTCTGTAAATCAATTCAAAACACTGTATTTACAGTGGATTCACCATCCGATATATTAGTAAATGACTAAGTCTTGCAGTTCTATTTAAACATATTTCCATTTACTGAATATACCACTTTAAATGCATTGTTTACTTGTGTAAATATTGTATATATTGTATTGTTGAGGGCCTCATGGTAGATTGACTAATTTCAAATGAGTTCTCTCGTTAAATAAAGTCTTTATTATTAGTAGTAGTATTATTATAATCTGAATTTACCTTGAGTGGTTTATCAATCGAAACTATGATTCCGTCATAAAACAACTTTATTTTTTATTAAGTTGTTACTAAGTGTGTACGCTAGTAATTGTGCGTTGCCTATTAAGTGTTAGACCATTTGTACACATCAACACATTTCCACGGTGTTAGTGGTTCAGGTATTACACAACAAATAAGAGCGAAATGTCCCTGGTTTAAATCCCGCTCTGGGCAACATTTTTATGAAAAAGATATGCCGAAACCATGTACGAAGACTAGATAGATAAACGTTAGACATTTTTCGCATCGACTTGGATGTTCTTCGGACTGAATATATGTAACATATAGTCTGTAGCTTTTAAATGAATGTTCATGGAATAGTTTGAGGTCAATACTCGACTTGTTACATTGACTATATATTCTTTGCGTGTAAAACAAAATAGTAATGTTTCAATCGAGTTCAATGTAATTAAAAACTTACCAGTTTCTACCAAAAGACCCTCTGTTTCCCTTCAAAACTCGCCAAAGGGGATTGTAATAACACAATTAATATATAACATACATCACTACATGTCCAGTTACTATATATAACATACATCACTGCATGTCCAGTTACTTCATTACTTCTCTACATACTGACAACGGTTTGTATCATATCCGTATCGCAAATACATTGAGATGACAGTTAACTAACGTGACAAAATGCTTGAGATGACACGTTAACTAAAGTGGCAAAATGCTTGAGATGACGGCTAACTAACGTGACAAAATGCTTGAGATGACAGTTAACTTACGTGACAAAATACTTGAGACGACACGTTAACTTACGTGACAAAATGCTTGAGATGACAGTTAACTAACGTGACAAAATGCTTGAGATGACACGTTAACTGACGTGACAAAATGCTTGAGATGACATGTTAACTTACGTGACAAAATGCTTGAGATGACAGTTAACTAACGTGACAAAATGCTTGAGATGACATGTTAACTTACGTGACAAAATGCTTGAGATGACATGTTAACTTACGTGACAAAATGCTTGAGATGACATGTTAACTAACGTGACAAAATGCTTGAGATGACGGTTAACTAACGTGACAAAAAGCTTGAGATGACAGTTAACTAACAAGACAAAATGCTTGAGATGACACGTTAACTTACGTGACAAAATGCTTGAGATGACAGTTAACTAACGTGACAAAATGCTTGAGATGACACGTTAACTAACGTGACAAAATGCTTGAGATGACATGTTAACTAACGTGACAAAATGCTTCAGATGACATATCAAATAATGTGAAAAAATGAAGTTTTCATTGATCAGAAAAGCAGACTGGTTTAAACATTTTATTTTCATTTCATTTAAAAAGTTCACAAAGAAACTAAACCGCCAAATAACTGCAAAATCACACTGCAGAACTCTTTATCAAAACTCTGTTCAGGTGTTCAGGTCATATAATAATGTAGACTAAAAAAAAAAAAAATTATGAGTTTGTAGCTCCAGTTTTGGGGGTTGGTCTGGCTGATTAAAGCCGTTTGTATTGTGTCTATACAGTAGAGTTTGGATTCTCAAAATCTGTAATTTATACATATACATCGTGGTCAGCAAATATAGAAACGGTGTATATATGTTGTAAAATCTGGCTGTTGTGGCGTGATAGCTACTTTAAAATGTTGATATTATTAGTCCCCTTCCGGTGTCCGTCCGTCCTAAATTTCACATCCGAGCTATAACTTCTTTATCTATCATTGGATTCCAATATACACATGCTCACTAACATGCGTCGATGTGTCACGACTTAGAGCCTATCTTCAATGGCAATGTCACACATATGCGTTGAAGGCTATTGCTTAAAAATTGTGTCCGGGCTATAACTTGTTAATCTATCATTAGATTGCAATACTATTAAACAAAAATGTTCACCAACATGAGAAAATGTGTCGCAAATAAGACTCGTTGCCTCACCTTCAAGGTAAAGGTCACCCATATATTGTGAAGGTTATTGCTTAAAGAGTCAGGCTATTGATTAAAAGTTCACGTCCGAGCTGTAACTTATTTATTAAGGTCAAGGTCACATATAAACTTTGAAGGTTATTGCTTAAATTGTGTGTCCGGGCTATAACTTTTTTATCTACCATTGGCATTCAATACTAGTATACACAAATGTTCACCACCATGAGACAATGTGTCGCGACTACAGGCCATGTCTCTGCCTTCAAGGTCAAGGTCACATACTTACTTTAAAGGTTATTGCTTAAATTTCGTGTCCGGGCTATAACTTCTTTATCTACCATTGGCATTCAACACTAGTATACACAAATGTTCAATATCACTAAGAGACAGGTAGCCTTTAACGTTAATACTTGAATGTTATTGCTATACTTTCGTGTCTGGGTTATAGCTGTGATCTATCATTGGATTCCAATATTATACACACGTTTACCACTATGAGACGGTTTTTCGCGACCAAAAACAAGATGCCTACCGTCAAGGTCACATATACGCTTTGAATAGTTTTGCTATAATTGACTTTCACCTTAAGACCCAAACCGGTAGGGGACATGTACTGCTTGCAGTACTTCTTTGCCAAAATATTGTCGTATGTGTAATTTTTACAAAGATAAGTGTCAAAAGGTAAATTTATAAATACTGCACCTTTGAAACAGCTAGCATTTATAGATATGAAAGTTGCACAATGATTCCTGATCCGTGGTTGTGTCCATTTCAGATTTGTGTTTTTGTTGCCGCCAGTGATCCATAATGGATGCCAAGTTACAGAGTTATATAGGGAAATGTATACAATGAACACTCCTCTGAAACTGCTGCTTGGAAGCAACGAACACAAAGGAGACAGAAATCTAGCAAACTCGGTTTTACTGAGTCTGTTCATGAGAGGTAATATAAGGTGCTACTCACGCCCAGGTAATATAAGGTGCTACTCACGCCCAGGTGCTACTCACGCCCAGGTAATATAAGGTGCTACTCACGCCCAGGTAATATAAGGTGCTACTCACGCCCAGGTAATATAAGGTGCTACTCACGTCCACTAGCACTAACTTAAGTGGTATTCTACTTTAAAGCCACGAAGGTTGTTTTCGAAGAACCCAAAGGACCAGTAAGTAATAACACTACTGATTTATATTCGAGGCGACCTTTTACAGCCACTGCCCAGCACAAGATGAATGCTTGTGTGAATGTCAATAAATACTGAAAAGAGGATCCATTGGAAGCAAAGAACACAAATAAGAGAGAAAAGTAGCAGACTCTGGTTTATTGAGGGCTTTCTTGAGAGGAATATTGAAGGTGCATGTATAATAAATACCTCTATATAATACAATACCCCTACACGCCCCCTTTACTTTTTGTAGCATGTCTGCTTTTACTCGGAGATGCATGCACCTTCAACTATACCAATATAAATAATCAATAGCAGCAATAATATTTACTTGTTTATTTTGCAGCTAATAATGGTCCAGCTATTGACGAATACCTGACTGATTGGTTTTGATCGTTTGCCAAAACGCCAGAACGATATGTTCTGATGGATACAGATAAAAACAAATCAAGGACTCAGCGCGAATCTATTCTGTTTTCAAGCTGTTATTTATTTAAATATAGTTAACTCTCTTTCTTGAAAATAGATTATAGCAGTGTCCATGTGGTATCCCATATATTAATATCAGATAGCATGTACTATCCCGTACATTTATATCTGATTATAGCAGTGTGCATGTGCTATCCCGTACATTTATATCAGATTATAGCAGTGTGCATGTGTTATTCCGTACATGTATACCAGATTATAGCAGCGTGCATGTACTATCCCGTACATTTATATCAGATTATAGCAGTGTGCATGTACTAGCTCGTACATTTATATCAGATTATAGCAGTGTGCATGTGCTATCCCGTACATCTATACGAGATTATAGCAGTGTGCATATACTATCCCATAGATTTATATCAGATTATAGCAGTGTGCATGTGCTATCCCGTACATGTATACCAGATTATAGCAGTGTGCATGTGCTGTCTCGTACATTTATATCAGATTATACAGTGTGCATGTCCTATCCCGTACATGTATACCAGATTATAGCAGTGTGCATGTACTATCCATACATTTTTATCAGATTATAGCAACGTGCATGTACTATCCCGTATATTTATATAAGATTATAGCAGTGTGTATGTACTGTCCTGTACATTTATATCAGATTATAGCAGTGTGCATGTACTATCCTGTACATTTATATCAGATTAAAGCAGTGTGAATGTACTATCCATACATTTATATCTGAGTATAACAGTGTGCATATACTATCCCGTACATTTATATCAAATTATAGCAGTGTGCATGTACTATCCCGTACATTGATATTAGAGTATAGCAGTGTGCATGTACTATCTTGTACATTTATATCAGATTATAACAGTGTGCATATACTATCCCGTACATTTAAATCAGATTATAGCAGTGTGCATGTACTATCCTGAATAATTATATAAGATTATAGCAGTGTGCATGTACTATCCTGTACATTTATATCAGATTACAGCAGTGTGCATGTACTATCTGAATAATTATATAAGATTATAGCAGTGTGTATGTACTATCCCGTACATTTATATCAGATTATAGCAGTGTGCATGTATTATCCTGAATAATTATATAAGATTATAGCAGTGTGTATGTACTATCCCGTACATTTATATCAGATTATAGCAGTGTGCATGTGCTATCGCGTACAGTTATATTATATTGTAGCAGTGTGCATGTACTATCACGTACATTTATATCAGATTGTAGCAGTGTGCATGTACTATCCTGTACATTTGTATCACATTATAGCAGCGGACATGCACTATCCCGTACATTTATATCAGTTTAAAGCAGGGTGCATGTGCTATCCCGTACATGTATATCAGATTGTAGCAGTATGCATGTACTATCCCCTACATCTATATCCGATTATAGCAGTGTGCATTTGCTATCCCGTACATTTATATTAGAATGTAGCAGTGTGCATGTACTTTCACGTACATTTATATCAGATTGTAGCAGTGTGCATGTACTATCCTGTACATGTATATCAGATTGTAGCAGTGTGCATGTACTATCTCGTATATTTATATCAGATTATAGCAGTGTGCATGTACTCTCCTGTACATTTATATCAGATTATAGCAGCGTGAATGTACTATCCTGTATATTTATATCAGATTATAGCAGTGTGCATGTACTATCTCGTACATTTATATCAGATTATAGCATTGTGCATGTACTATCTCGTATATTTATATCAGATTATAGCAGTGTGCATGTACTATCTCCTATATTTATATCAGATTATAGCATTGTGCATGTACTATCTCGTATATTTATATCAGATTATAGCAGTGTGCATGTACTATCTCCTATATTTATATCAGATTATAGCATTGTGCATGTACTATCCTGTACATGTATATCAGATTATAGCAGCGTGCATGTACTATCCTGTACATTTATATCAGATTATAGCAGTGTGCATGTACTATCCATACATTTATATCAAATTATAGCAGTGTGCATGTACTATCCATACATTTATATCAAATTATACCAGTGTGCATGTACTATCCCGTACATTTATATCAGATTATAGCAGTGTACATGTACTATCCTGTACATTTATATCAGATTATAGCAGCGTGCATGTACTATCCCGTACATTTATATCAGATTTTAGCAGTGTGCATGTACTATTCCGTTCATTTATATCAGATTATAGCAGAGTACATGTATCATATTATAGCAGTGTGCATGTACTATCCCGTACATTTATATCATATTACAGCGGAGTGCATGTACTATCCCTTACACTGATATCAGATTATAGCAGTGTGTATGTGCTATACCGTACATTTATACCAGATTATAGCAGTGTGCATGTGCTTTCTCGTACATTTATATCAGATTACAGTGGAGTGCATGCGCTATCTCGTACATTTATTTCAGAGTATAGCAGTGTGCATGTAGTATCCCGTACATTTATATCAGATTATAGCAGCGTGCATGTACTATCCCGTACAGTGATATCAGATTATAGCAGTGTGTATGTGCTATCCCGTACATGTATACCAGATTACAGCAGTGTGTATGTACTATCCCGTACAGTGATATCAGATTATAGCAGTGTGTATGTGCTATCCCGTACATGTATACCAGATTACAGCACAGTGCATGTGCTATCTCGTACATTTATATCAGAGTACAATAGTGTGCATGTACTATCCCGTACATTTATATCAGATTATAGCAGCGTGCATGTACTATGCTGTAAATTTATATCAGATTGTAGCAGTGTGTATGTGCTATCTTGTACATTTATATCAGATTATAGCACTGTGTATGTGCTATCCCATACATTTATACCAAATTATAGCAGTGTGCATGTGCTATCTCGTACATTTATTACAGCAGAGTGCATGTTCTATCTCGTACATTTATATCAGAGTACATGTGCTATCTCGTACATTTATATCAGAGTACAAAAGTGTGCATGTACTATCCCGTACATTTATATCAGATTATAGCAGCTTGCATGTACTATCCCGTACATTTATATCAGATTATAGCAGTGTGCATGTACTATCCTGTACTATCCTGTACATTTATATCAGATTATAGCAGTGTGCATGTACTACATGTACTATCCTGTACATTTATATCAGATTATAGCAGTGTGCATGTACTAACCCATACATTTATACCAGATTATAGCAGTGTGCATGTACTATCCCGTACATTTATATATCGAGTATAGCAGCGTGCATGTACTATCCCGTACATTTATATCAGATTATAGCAGTGTGCATGTACTATATCATACATTTATATCAGATTATAGATGTGTGCATGTACTATCCCGTACATTTATATCAGATTATAGCAGTGTGCATGTACTATCCCATACATTTATATCAGATTATAGCAATGTGCATGTACTAATCTGTTTGCAATCTTGCTGTAGCCGTTTGCTAAGATTCGCAAACATAAAAATTCATTTTGATCAACCCATATTCTATGGGTAGGTTAAAAGTCGAAATGCACAGTAGATTAGTCCATACGAATATCACACATGAAACTGAAACACATCATATATTATTCTTCTTTGGATTTATAATGCTTCCAGATTACCTTCAGTACAAATAATGCTTCCAGATTACCTCCAGTACATATAATGCTTCCAGATTACCTCCAGTACAAATAATGCTTCCAGATTACCTCCAGTACAAATAATACTTCCAGATTACATCCAGTACAAATAATACTTCCAGATTACCTCCAGTACAATAGTGCTTCCAGATTACCTTCTGTACAAATAATGATTCCAGATTACCTCCAGTCCTGTTACAAATAATACTTCCAGATTACCTTGTCATGTTATATAATGCTTCCAGATTACCTCCAGTCCTGTTACAAATAATGCTTCCAGATTACCTCCAGTCCTGTTACAAATAATGCTTCCAGATTACCTCCAGTCCTGTTACAAATAATACTTCCAGATTACCTTGTCATGTTACATATAATGCTTCCAGATTACCTCCAGTCCTGTTACAAATAATGCTTCCAGATAACCTCCAGTCCTGTTACAAATAATACTTCCAGATTACCTTGTCATGTTACAAATAATGTTTCCAGATTGCCTCCAGTCCTGTTACAAATAATGCTTCCAGATTACCTCCAGTCCTGTTACAAATAATACTTCCAGATTACCTTGTCATGTTACATATAATGCTTCCAGATTACCTCCAGTCCTGTTACAAATAATGCTTCCAGATTACCTCCAGTCCTGTTACAAATAATACTTCCAGATTACCTTGTCATGTTACAAATAATGTTTCCAGATTGCCTCCAGTCCTGTTACAAATAATACTTTCAGATTACCTTCTGTACAAATAATGCTTCCAGATTATCTCTAGTACACATATTGTTTTCAGATTACGTACAGTACAAATAATGCTTCCAGATTACCTCCAGTAGAAATAATGCTTCCAGATTACCTCCGTACAAATAATGCTTCCAGATTACCTCCAGTACAAATAATGCTTCCCGATTACCTCCAGTACAAATACTGCTTCCAGATAACCTTCAGTCCCGTCACAAATAATGCTTCCAGATTATCTCCAGTATAATAATGCTTCCAGATTACCTTCAGTACAAATTATGCTTCCAGATTACCTCCAGTCCTGTCACAAATAATGCTTCCAGATTATCTCCAGCACAAATAATGCTTTCAGATTACCTCCAGTCCTGTCACAAATAATGCTTCTAGATTATCTCCAGTACAAATAATGCTTCCAGATTACCTCCAGTACAAATAATGCTTCCAGATTACCTCAAGTACAAATAATGCTTCCAGATTACCTTCAGTCCTGTCACAAATAATGCTTCCAGATTATCTCCAGTATAAATAATGCTTCCAGATTACCTCCAGTACAAATAATGCTTCCAGGTTACCTCCAGTCCTGTCACAAATAATGATTCCAGATTATCTCCAGCACAAATAATGCTTTTAGATTATCTCCAGTACAAATAATGCTTCCAGATTACCTCCAGTCCTGATACAAATAATGCTTCCAGATTACCTCCAGTACAAATAATGCTTGCAGATTACCTCCAGTCCTGTTACAAATAATGCTTGCAGATTACCTCCAGTTCTGTTACAAATAATGCTTCCAGATTACCTCCAGTCGTGATACAAATAATGCTTCCAGATTACCTCCAGTCGTGATACAAATAATGCTTCCAGATTACCTCCAGTCCTGATACAAATAATCCTTCCAGATTACCTCCAGTCCTGTTACAAATAATGCTTCCAGATTTCCTCCAGTCCTGATACAAATAATACTTCCAGATTTCCTCCAGTCCTGATACAAATAATGCTTCCAGATTACCTCCAGTCCTGTTACAAATAATGCTTCCAGATTACCTCCAGTTCTGTCACAAATAATGCTTCCAGATTACATCCAGTTCTGTTAGATGTCACTTGGAAGGCATGGGTACTTGACCGAAAGCTAACAAGTGGATTTCATGTAATTTGGAGATTAAAATATACAAAATACAAATTTCAGATCAGATCATTTTATTTGGTAGTAAATAATTTAAATATCACAGAAATAAATAATGGACGGAGAAGGAGCCACCACACAGTGTATGACTGAGTTTATATATAAAGTGTCATGAAGTAGCTCCTACAAATGATTTTATTTATCTGATTAGTATTTTAACCACAAAAAAAAAAAAAAAAAAATATGTTTTAAGATAAGTGAAATAAGAACCATGGCGTTTCGATACTTTATATATCAAGCTCATTAAAACTTCAACTTAATAGAAAGAAAAACAAATTTCAAAATAGTTTTGACTTTTAAACATGTTTTAGTTTCATCCTGATAAAAGCAAGAATAAAAACCCAGCATGTATATTGAATGGTGGCTCCAATTTTTTATGGAATGTATAAAATGATATGTAATGTACATTTACAGAATTACTGTTTTACATTACCTTCCTTTATTTCATTTTACAGATTCACAATTGTCTTTCAATTATTTGAGAAAATATGATCATCAGTAACAATTTGAACCATTTATTTCAATATTTTTTTCAACAATACTCATTAATAAACCATCTCCCGATATATTAAACACATTCGTAAACATCCTGGCCTAGAAATATGGCCTTGGAATCAAGTATTGTACACTTGGTATCAACTTGGTATCAAGTATTGGACACTTGGTATCAAGTATTGGACACTTGGTATCAACTTGGTATCAAGTATTGGACACTTGGTATCAAGTATTGGACACTTGGTATCAACTTGGTATCAAGTATTGGACACTTGGTATCAAGTATTGGACACTTGGTATCAAGTATTGGACACTTGGTATCAACTTGGTATTAAGTATTGGACACTTGGTATCAAGTATTGGACACTTTTTACCTGATGGTCACAAATATGTATATATTCAGTCTGCTATTAGGTCATTTATACAATTAACAAATGTAAATATTTATACTTTGCATGTCTGAACTTTAATTAATGATCATGTTTGAGGGCTTAATTACCAACCAAATAATGGATGTTTTGTGAGAGAAAGGCATCAAAGACACAATAAGGTGCTCAACTTTGACCCTTATGACCCCATAATGTCGTTTTGCAGGACTTTGACCCTTATGACCCCGTAATGTCGTCTGCAGCATCACATATATAAATAACTCTATGACAACAGAAGGCGCTAAGAATTTGACCCAAATGAATGACCCCATAATGTTGTCTGCAGCATCACATGCTCGGGTTGTTTGCCATGTGAGTCTGTAACAGGCTGTTGTAGTCACCGATGGCATTAAATACACGCCTGCTGATTGGTCGATAGTTGCACTCCATCGTCTTGGCATTGATAACTGATCAGAGTTAAGGAATTTAAATCAGTTTTTCATATCACTAAAATAATAGTATATTCTTAAATGTCATAGTAAATGCATGCTCTATTACCTTTGCATTTCAAATCTGACGACAATCATTGGCGATTTATGTTTAATTCTTCATTGGGTGGCCATGTCTGTTTACGATGAAATGAAAACTGAAGTTATATAACCAAAATGTTCCGACACTATTTAACACATTTTCAAAGGCAACCACGCAGTTGTTTACAACTTCCCAATCCAGTATACTAGATTTCTATAAATACCTAGAGAAAAAGGTGATTTTTTTGTTAAATGCTGAATTTCCCATTTGAAAAGCCTAATGTTAAGTCCTAGGTTTTTTTAAAACAAACTTGAATGAATATATTTCCTTGCATTTTTTCTGACAGATGTTTATATGGCATCATGTAACAGCTGTAGAGCATTAGGAGGAGTCCTTATATGGCATCATGTAACAGCTGTAGAGCATTAGGAGGAGTCCTTATATGGCATCATGTAACAGCTGTAGACCATTAGGAGCAGTCCTTATATGGCATCATATAACAGCTGTAGAGCATTAGGAGCAGTCCTTATATGGCATCATATACTGTGAAATCATTTTATTTCGTCTGGATTAAATTTCGCGATTCTTTCCGAAAAGACAGTTTCGAGGGGACGTAATTTCGCGCATTTCTGATTTTGGAAAAAAATAAAATCTTTAAAAAAATGACTATGTTGAAATGCATTATCGATAAATTTTGACCCAGATTTGTAAGTGTAAAAACGTCCGCAGGCTACATATTGACAGAGTGTCTGGCGATTACGTCAGACCTGTCCTAATAAACAATTATACCCGATAACCTAACACTGAACCCACTTACTCGGCGGGTGATGTGGTGTGATCCCCCATTGTTTGTTTTTAATTTTTACCCTGTCTGACACCATTGTTTGTTTGGGAAGAAAATGGCGGGCAAATCTCTGACAGATGTTAATATGGCATCATGTAACAGCTGTTCTGACATCTAGATGTTTATATGGCATCATGTAACAGCTGTAGAGCATTAGGAGGAGTCCTTATATGGCATTATTCAACAGCTGCAGAGCATTAGGAGGAGTCCTTATATGCCATCATGTAACAGCTGCAGAGCATTAGGAGGAGTCCTTATATGGCATCATGTAACAGCTAGAGAGCATTAGGAGTCCTTATATGGCATCATGTAACAGCTAGAGAGCATTAGGAGGAGTCCTTATATGGCATCATATAACAGCTGTAGATCATTAGGAGGAGTCCTTATATGGCACCATGTAACAGCTGTAGAGCATTATGAGGAGTCCTTATATGGCATCATGTAACAGCTGTAGATCATTAGGAGTCCTTATATGGCATCATGTTACAGCTGTAGCATTAGGAGGAGTCCTTATATGGCATCATGTAACAGCTGTAGATCATTAGGAGGAGTCCTTATATGGCATCATATAATAGCTGCAGAGCATTAAGAGAAGTCCTTATATGGCATCATGTAACAGCTGCAGAGCATTAGGAGGAGTCCTTATATGGCATCATGTAACAGCTGTAGAGCATAAGGAGTCCTTATATGGCATCATATAACAGCTGCAGAGCATTAGGAGGAGTCCTTATATGGCATCATGTAACAGCTGTAGAGCATTAGGAGAGGTCCTTATATGGCATCATATAACAGCTGCAGAGCCTTAGGATGAGTCATTATATGGCATCATGTAACAGCTGTAGAGCATTAGGAGGAGTCCTTATATGGCATCATATAACACCTGTAGAGCATTAGGAGGAGTCCTTATATGGCATCATGTAACAGCTGTAAAGCATTAGGAGGAGTCCTTATATGGCATCATGTGTAACAGCTGCAGAGCATTAGGAGGAGTCCTTATATGGCATCATATAACAGCTGCAGAGGATTAGGAGGAGTCCTTATATGGCATCATGTAACAGCTGTAGAGCATTAGGAGGAGTCATTATAAAGTCCAGACTCTATTGTGCCCATCGCGTCAGGTATACCTTGACGTGTTCGTTGGCGGACGGACTATAAACCTTAGAATTACACACACACACACGGAGGAGTCATTATATGGCATCATATAACAGCTGCAGGGCATTAGGAGGAGTCCTTATATGGCATCATATAACAGCTGTAGAGCATTATGGCGTCATGTAACAGCTGCATAGCATTAGGTGGAGTCCTTACATGGCATCATGTTACAGCTGCAGAGCATTAGGAGGAGTCCTTATATGGCATAATGTAACAGCTGCAGAGTATTAGAATGAGTCCTTATATGGCATCATGTAACAGCTGTAGATCATTAGGAGTCCTTATATGGCATCATGTTACAGCTGTAGCATTAGGAGGAGTCCTTATATGGCATCATGTAACAGCTGTAGATCATTAGGAGGAGTCCTTATATGGCATCACATAATAGCTGCAGAGCATTAAGAGAAGTCCTTATATGGCATCATGTAACAGCTGCAGAGCATTAGGAGGAGTCCTTATATGGCATCATGTAACAGCTGTAGAGCATTAGGAGTCCTTATATGGCATCATATAACAGCTGCAGAGCATTAGGAGGAGTCCTTATATGGCATCATGTAACAGCTGTAGAGCATTAGGAGAGGTCCTTATATGGCATCATATAACAGCTGCAGAGCATTAGGATGAGTCATTATATGGCATCATGTAACAGCTGTAGAGCATTAGGAGGAGTCCTTATATGGCATCATATAACAGCTGCAGAGCCTTAGGAGGAGCTTTAGGAGTCCTTATATGGCATCATATAACACCTGTAGAGCATTAGGAAGAGTCCTTATATGGCATCATGTAACAGCTGTAAAGCATTAGGAGGAGTCCTTATATGGCATCATGTGTAACAGCTGCAGAGCATTAGGAGGAGTCCTTATATAGCATCATGTAACAGCTGTAGAGCATTAGGAGGAGTCCTTATATGGCATCATATAACAGCTGCAGAGCATTAGGAGGAGTCCTTATATGGCATCATGTAACAGCTGTAGAGCATTAGGAGGAGTCATTATATGGCATCATATAACAGCTGCAGGGCATTAGGAGGAGTCCTTATATGGCATCATATAACAGCTGTAGAGCATTATGGCATCATGTAACAGCTGCATAGCATTAGGTGGAGTCCTTACATGGCATCATGTTACAGCTGCAGAGCATTAGGAGGAGTCCTTATATGGCATAATGTAACAGCTGCAGAGTATTAGAATGAGTCCTTATATGGCATCATGTAACAGCTGTAGAGCATTAGGAGGAGTCCTTATTATGGCATCATGTAACAGCTGCAGAGCATTAGGAGGAGTCCTTACATGGCATCATGTAACAGCTAGAGAGCATTAGGAGGAGTCCTTATATGGCATCATGTAACAGCTAGAGAGCATTAGGAGGAGTCCTTATATGGCATCATGTAACAGCTAGAGAGCATTAGGAGGAGTCCTTATATGGCATCATGTAACAGCTGTAGATCATTAGGAGGAGTCCTTATATGGCATCATGTAACAGCTGTAGAGCATTAGGAGGAGTCCTTATATGGCATCATGTAACAGCTGTAGATCATTAGGAGGAGTCCTTATATGGCATCATATAATAGCTGCAGAGCATTAAGAGGAGTCCTTATATGGCATCATGTAACAGCTGCAGAGCATTAGGAGGAGTCCTTATATGGCATCATGTAACAGCTGTAGAGCATTAGGAGTCCTTATATGGCATCATATAACAGCTGCAGAGCATTAGGAGGAGTCCTTATATGGCATCATGTAACAGCTGTAGAGCATAAGGAGAGGTCCTTATATGGCATCATATAACAGCTGCAGAGCATTAGGATGAGTCATTATATGGCATCATGTAACAGCTGTAGAGCATTAGGAGGAGTCCTTATATGGCATCATATAACAGCTGCAGAGCCTTAGGAGGAGCTTTAGGAGTCCTTATATGGCATCATATAACACCTGTAGAGCATTAGGAGGAGTCCTTATATGGCACCATGTAACAGCTGTAAAGCATTAGGAGGAGTCCTTATATGGCATCATGTGTAACAGCTGCAGAGCATTAGGAGGAGTCCTTATATGGCATCATGTAACAGCTGTAGAGCATTAGGAGGAGTCCTTATATGGCATCATATAACAGCTGCAGAGCATTAGGAGGAGTCCTTATATGGCATCATGTAACAGCTGTAGAGCATTAGGAGGAGTCATTATATGGCATCATATAACAGCTGCAGGGCATTAGGAGGAGTCCTTATATGGCATCATATAACAGCTGTAGAGCATTATGGCATCATGTAACAGCTACATAGCATTAGGAGGAGTCCTTACATGGCATCATGTAACAGCTGCAGAGTATTAGAATGAGTCCTTATATGGCATCATGTAACAGCTGTAGAGCATTAGGAGGAGTCCTTATTATGGCATCATGTAACAGCTGCAGAGCATTAGGAGGAGTCCTTACATGGCATCATGTAACAGCTAGAGAGCATTAGGAGGAGTCCTTATATGGCATCATGTAACAGCTAGAGAGCATTAGGAGGAGTCCTTATATGGCATCATGTAACAGCTGTAGAGCATAAGGAGGAGTCCTTATATGGCATCATATAACAGCTGCAGAGCCTTAGGAGGAGCTTTAGGAGTCCTTATATGGCATCATATAACACCTGTAGAGCATTAGGAGGAGTCCTTATATGGCACCATGTAACAGCTGTAAAGCATTAGGAGGAGTCCTTATATGGCATCATGTGTAACAGCTGCAGAGCATTAGGAGGAGTCCTTATATGGCATCATGTAACAGCTGTAGAGCATTAGGAGGAGTCCTTATATGGCATCATATAACAGCTGCAGAGCATTAGGAGGAGTCCTTATATGGCATCATGTAACAGCTGTAGAGCATTAGGAGGAGTCATTATATGGCATCATATAACAGCTGCAGGGCATTAGGAGGAGTCCTTATATGGCATCATATAACAGCTGTAGAGCATTATGGCATCATGTAACAGCTGCATAGCATTAGGAGGAGTCCTTACATGGCATCATGTTACAGCTGCAGAGCATTAGGAGGAGTCCTTATATGGCATCATGTAACAGCTGCAGAGTATTAGAATGAGTCCTTATATGGCATCATGTAACAGCTGTAGAGCATTAGGAGGAGTCCTTATAACGGCATCATGTAACAGCTGCAGAGCATTAGGAGGAGTCCTTATATGGCATCATGTAACAGCTAGAGAGCATTAGGAGGAGTCCTTATATGGCATCATGTAACAGCTGTAGATCATTAGGAGGAGTCCTTATATGGCATCATGTAACAGCTGTAGAGCATTAGGAGGAGTCCTTATATGGCATCATATAACAGCTGTAGAGCATTAGGAGGAGTCCTTATATGGCATCATGTAACAGCTATAGAGCATTAGTAGGAGTCCTTACATGGCATCATGTAACAGCTGCAGAGCATTAGGAGGAGTCCTTATATGACATCATGTAACAGCTGTATAGCATTAGGAGTCCTTATATGGCATCATATAACAGCTGTATAGCATTAGGAGGAGTCCTTATATGGCATCATGTAACAGCTGTAGAGCATTAGGAGGAGTCCTTATATGGGATCATGTAAACAGCTGTAGAGCATTAGGAGGGGTCCTTACATGGCATCATGTAACAGCTGCAGAGCATTAGGAGGAGTCCTTATATGGCATCATGTAACAGCTGTAGAGCATTAGGAGGAGTCCTTATATGGCATCATGTAACAGCTGTAGAGCATTAGGAGGAGTCCTTATTATGGCATCATGTAACAGCTGCAGAGCATTAGGAGGGGTCCTTACATGGCATCATGTAACAGCTGTAGAGCATTTGGAGGGGTCCTTATATGCCATCATGTAACAGCTGTATAGCATTAGGAGGAGTCCTTATATGGCATCATGAATCAGCTGTAGAGCATTAGGAGGAGTCCTTACATGGCATCATGTAACAGCTGTAGAGCATTACGAGGAGTCCTTATATGGCATCATATAACAGCTGCAGAGCATTAGGAGGAGTCCTTATATGGCATCATATAACAGCTGTAGAGCATTAGGAGGAGTCCTTATATGGCATCATATAACAGCTGAGAGCATTAGGAGGAGTCCTTATATGGCATCATATAACAGCTGTACAGCATTAGGAGGAGTCTCTATATGGCATAATGTAACAGCTGTATAGCATTAGGAGGAGTCCTTACATGGCATCATGTAACAGCTGTAGATCATTAGGAGGAGTCCTTATATGGCATCATGTAACAGAACATTAGGAGGAGTCTTACATGGCATCATGTAACAGCTGTAGATCATTAGGAGGAGTCCTTATATGGCATCATGAATCAGCTGTAGAGCATTAGGAGGATACCTTATATGGCATCATGAATCAGCTGTAGATCATTAGGAGGAGTCCTTATATGGCATCATGAATCAGCTGTAGAGCATTAGGAGGAGTCCTTATATGGCATCATGAATCAGCTGTAGAGCATTAGGAGGAGTCCTTATATGGCATCATATAACAGCTGTAGAGCATTAGGAGGAGTCCTTATATGGCATCATATAACAGCTGAGAGCATTAGGAGGAGTCCTTATATGGCATCATATAACAGCTGTAGAGCATTAGGAGGAGTCTCTATATGGCATCATATAACAGCTGAGAGCATTAGGAGGAGTCCTTATGTGGCATCATATAACAGCTGTATAGCATTAGGAGGAGTCCTTACATGGCATCATGTAACAGCTGTAAAGCATTAGGAGGAGTCCTTATATGGAATCCTGTAACAGAGCATTAGGAGGAGTCTTACATGGCATCATGTAACAGCTAGAGAGCATTAGGAGGAGTCCTTATATGGCATCATGTAACAGCTGTAGAGCATTAGGAGGAGTCCTTATATGGCATCATGTAACAGCTGTAGAGCATTAGGAGGAGTCCTTACATGGCATCATGTAACAGCTGTAGATCATTAGGAGGAGTCCTTATATGGCATCAAGTAACAGAGCATTAGGAGGAGTCTTACATGGCATCATGTAACAGCTGTAGAGAATTAGGAGGAGTCCTTATATGGCATCATGAATCAGCTGTAGAGCATTAGGAGGAGTCCTTATATGGCATCATATAACAGCTGTAGAGCATTAGGAGGAGTCCTTATATGGCATCATGTAACAGCTGTCGAGCATTAGGAGGAGTCCTTACATGGCATCATGTAACAGCTGTAGATCATTAGGAGGAGTCCTTATATGGCATCATGTAACAGAGCATTAGGAGGAGTCTTACATGGCATCATGTAACAGCTGTAGAGAATTAGGAGGAGTCCTTATATGGCATCATGAATCAGCTGCAGAGCATTAGGAGGAGTCCTTACATGGCATCATGTTACAGCTGCAGAGCATTAGGAGGAGTCCTTATATGGCATCATGTAACAGCTGCAGAGTATTATAATGAGTCCTTATATGGCATCATGTAACAGCTGTAGAGCATTAGGAGGAGTCCTTATTACGGCATCATGTAACAGCTGCAGAGCATTAGGAGGAGTCCTTATATGGCATCATGTAACAGCTAGAGAGCATTAGGAGGAGTCCTTATATGGCATCATGTAACAGCTGTAGATCATTAGGATTGTCCTTATATGGCATCATGTAACAGCTGTAGAGCATTAGGAGGAGTCCTTATATGGCATCATATAACAGCTGTAGAGCATTAGGAGGAGTCCTTATATGGCATCATGTAACAGCTGTAGAGCATTAGTAGGAGTCCTTACATGGCATCATGTAACAGCTGCAGAGCATTAGGAGGAGTCCTTATATGACATCATGTAACAGCTGTATAGCATTAGGAGTCCTTATATGGCATCATATAACAGCTGTATAGCATTAGGAGGAGTCCTTATATGGCATCATGTAACAGCTGTAGAGCATTAGGAGGAGTCCTTATATGGGATCATGTAAACAGCTGTAGAGCATTAGGAGAGGTCCTTACATGGCATCATGTAACAGCTGCAGAGCATTAGGAGGAGTCCTTATATGGCATCATGTAACAGCTGTAGAGCATTAGGAGGAGTCCTTATATGGCATCATGTAACAGCTGTAGAGCATTAGGAGGAGTCCTTATTATGGCATCATGTAACAGCTGCAGAGCATTAGGAGGGGTCCTTACATGGCATCATGTAACAGCTGTAGAGCATTTGGAGGGGTCCTTATATGCCATCATGTAACAGCTGTATAGCATTAGGAGGAGTCCTTATATGGCATCATGAATCAGCTGTAGAGCATTAGGAGGAGTCCTTACATGGCATCATGTAACAGCTGTAGAGCATTACGAGGTGTCCTTATATGGCATCATATAACAGCTGCAGAGCATTAGGAGGAGTCCTTATATGGCATCATATAACAGCTGTAGAGCATTAGGAGGAGTCCTTATATGGCATCATATAACAGCTGAGAGCATTAGGAGGAGTCCTTATATGGCATCATATAACAGCTGTACAGCATTAGGAGGAGTCTCTATATGGCATCATGTAACAGCTGTATAGCATTAGGAGGAGTCCTTACATGGCATCATGTAACAGCTGTAGATCATTAGGAGGAGTCCTTATATGGCATCATGTAACAGAACATTAGGAGGAGTCTTACATGGCATCATATAACAGCTGTAGAGCATTAGGAGGAGTCCTTATATGGCATCATGAATCAGCTGTAGATCATTAGGAGGAGTCCTTATATGGCATCATGAATCAGCTGTAGAGCATTAGGAGGAGTCCTTATATGGCATCATGAATCAGCTGTAGAGCATTAGGAGGAGTCCTTATATGGCATCATATAACAGCTGTAGAGCATTAGGAGGAGTCCTTATATGGCATCATATAACAGCTGAGAGCATTAGGAGGAGTCCTTATATGGCATCATATAACAGCTGTAGAGCATTAGGAGGAGTCTCTATATGGCATCATATAACAGCTGAGAGCATTAGGAGGAGTCCTTATATGGCATCATATAACAGCTGTATAGCATTAGGAGGAGTCCTTACATGGCCATCATGTAACAGCTGTAAAGCATTAGGAGGAGTCCTTATATGGCATCCTGTAACAGAGCATTAGGAGGAGTCTTACATGGCATCATGTAACAGCTAGAGAGCATTAGGAGGAGTCCTTATATGGCATCATGTAACAGCTGTAGAGCATTAGGAGGAGTCCTTATATGGCATCATGTAACAGCTGTAGAGCATTAGGAGGAGTCCTTACATGGCATCATGTAACAGCTGTAGATCATTAGGAGGAGTCCTTATATGGCATCAAGTAACAGAGCATTAGGAGGAGTCTTACATGGCATCATGTAACAGCTGTAGAGAATTAGGAGGAGTCCTTATATGGCATCATGAATCAGCTGTAGAGCATTAGGAGGAGTCCTTATATGGCATCATATAACAGCTGTAGAGCATTAGGAGGAGTCCTTATATGGCATCATGTAACAGCTGTCGAGCATTAGGAGGAGTCCTTACATGGCATCATGTAACAGCTGTAGATCATTAGGAGGAGTCCTTATATGGCATCATGTAACAGAGCATTAGGAGGAGTCTTACATGGCATCATGTAACAGCTGTAGAGAATTAGGAGGAGTCTCGTGCGATTGAATGTTGTTGCTCATCATCACATTATAGGTTATTTAGAGCCGCCCCAGAGAGGATACATAGGACTCCAGGAATCTGCCCTACTCTTACTCTCAAACTGATTTCTACTCTTACTTTCAAACTGATTTCTACTCTTACTTTCAAACTGTTTTTTATGGTCAACTTCTTTAACCTGCTCTTAGTGTTTACCCTATGTTTTAAACCAATCAAATGACTCAGAATTTCAAAAACTGGCTCCATTTATTCATGAAGCATTTACTACCAGTGCTCTTCACAGGTTAGAGCAGGACCTATATAGAGAATATCGATAAAACATGGTAAACACTAAGCCCGATAGAGTCTATGGAGAGAATTCTTCACCATTAACAAACCATGGTCGGTTGCTACGCTCCCTCCTTATGATAGAGATTTCTCTTCATAGCCTCTATCCTGTAAGTAAGACAGATTTCGATACACGGGACTGACACACTGATGAAACTCAGTGGCACTGGTGAGGTTTGAACCCCGAGTTCTTTGGTTTTAAGTCCACTGTGCTATCCACTGGGCCACACCACACCTAGTTTCACGAAATGTTCTCCTATGTTTCCTTTGCTGACCACAGTATACTGCTAGTCATTCTTTGAAGTATACAGTTTTACTTTAAATCTTAAAAAGAGCGAGAGCCACTCTCTATATGGGAGAGCTGACAGGTATGATATTGACTTCAATATAAAGGATACAGTCCCTCATGACAAAGTTGTTCTGTTCATGGTGCTGCCACTTGCGCTCCAGATTTCCCAGCTGTAATGACAAATAATGAGTCAAATATAAACCAGAAACAATAATCTTACTTCTGACACAATGCCGTCCATGTTTAATGTACCATGTTTACATCAATTCAACACATGTTGTGTGAGAGTAACTGACTATCTTCAATTTTACACAAGCTTACAATGCTGCTTTTAAAGTTTGGTACATTTCATATAGTAAATGGTGTTGTCAAAAGCACTCACAAACAGTTTCTTAAAACTGACTGCTAACATTAACCTTTGTAAAAGTGATGACATCATTATCATACCCTCATAGTTAGACTGCCAATATTTACCTATGTATAGGTTTCATTTTCATTCAGCGATGCCTTCAGTCCCTGATATTTTTAAATATTGCTACTATTTACCTGTGTATAGGTTTCGTTCTCATTCAGCGATGCCTTCAGTCCTTCATATTTAGAGCTAAGCTGCTGAAGTTGCCTCTTAAATGTTTCTTTTCTCTTTTGTAAAGTGATACGGTTAGTCTGTAGATTCTGTAAAAAACGAAAAAGAAATTCTTTATCAATTCAATCCCACAAACTTAAATATCAGTACACATGTGCAGTAAATAGAGGATCTTATATGAGTGGCTGTTTAATACTGAATTTATTAAACAAGATAAAATTATATGATGAGAAGCCATTGCTCACGCATTCAATGTGTCTCAAAGGAAAATGGCTATTCCAATGACTGAAAATAAACTGACAGTAGTTTCTCTCTACACTATTTTTACTGCTATCCTTTACAGGGCATGTTATTGTTGGTACTATTACAGGGCATGTTATGGTACTATAGCGATGGGGGGGGGGATGTAAATATCAAAATTGATTCAATAAGAGAGTGTTTTCATTTGACTGAATCTGAGCACCTGAGTTTAGGGTTCCAAATTTCTTTTTTAATCGAAGTACTATTTAATCTGCATCTCATGCATTCTAAATGCAAATGTAGCTTTCGATAACTAGCCTGGACCATTCAAGTTCAGTAACTCTCTCAGTGAACTTGAGCTTTCTTCTCGCATGAGCGGCCTCGGTATCTCAGAGGATAAGGCCTTGGCTTAACCCTTAATCCCCTACATATCTATAATGGACTGTTCTTTCTTTGAATTAAGACCATTCCATTTAAGTGACAATGGGGTGTTTTGAGGAAAATGACTGATCAACAGCTGGACATTGTTACCTTGATCAGCCTGCGAGCCTGTGGGTGTACAATGATGCAAAGGCTTTTATAGTCGTGCTTAGCGGGTTAAGAGCTACAGACTCCTGCCCCATGTGGATACTCCCCGGCTGAGATGAAGATGAAGTTTTCCATCAGACATGCCTCATGGCTGATGGGAAACCTCATCATTCATCTCATCTCCCGCTGAGGTTGCTGTACCTATATAACCTAATTATATGTGTAAACAGAACTTAAAACCCCATTTCATTTCCTTCCCATATGCCAGTACACCATGAGTGTCCTTCAAAAGCTGAATAACCTAATTCAGGTTTCATGGTAAAAAGAAATTACACATACCTGTTTCTTTTCCTCGGACTTTGTCTTCAGCGAGTCTAGATCTCTGAATGTGATGAGCTCCGTCTCCATGGAGGCAATCTTCTCTCTCAACATGACCAGCTCCGTGTTGATCTTGTCCTCCAGCTGCTCTACTTTCTGTAAGTCATCTCGCAACTTCTCATTTTCTACATGAATAAAAGAAAAGAAGAAAATCTTGTTAGAAGATACAAAACTATTTTATTTTATTTTATAAATAACAGGAACTATTATATGTTAGCCTTCTTGATGAAATTCTTTTAGACATGCCTAATACAAAACAATGTATCAAAGTTGAAAGACTTGATGAGGTCTCATGTATGTTCAATGCATGCATTTTAATCGATCATATTATGTAACTCAAGAAGGGAATGGAAGACTGTATGGACTACTCCAAACAGACAAACTATATGGAAAAAATGCGCCGATATACTGAAATGTTTTCTTAGGTTGTGGCAAAGACAAATCAGAACAAAGAGGAAGAGAGCATTTAGAACATCATCCCAACTATAATATAATGATCATGTTTCCTTCATAGGAATAAACCTACCGAGAATAAAGGCCATCAGAAGAGACATACTAATTTGACTGCACATTTGTTTGGGCATTTATGCGGGGGTAGAGTATGATAATGTAGCAATGACAAGGTTAAGACATGCAGTGACTGCTTAAGAGTGACATTTGTGACATTGTAGCGTGTTGGTGTATAACCTCATAATAAATGCACAATTTTCTTAAAGTGGATCTTATTCTAAAGTACAGAATCTAATATGTAAAATTTCAAAAACATTCCAATTCTTAATAAATATTTAATATCTATCAACAGTACGGTGGTTATGACCATGTTCACGTCTCATTGAATGGGATCGTGACAAACAGCCATCGTGACAAACTGCCATTTATTCTGGTATGTAACCCAGGATATTAGTAACATATTACTGTGCAAAATGAATTTCATTGTACCGCATCATTTTTAGGCTCATTTATTATGTTTCGGCCCTTTAGACTAGAAAATATCATTATCAATGTAGGTTGGACCCTAGACCCAGACGAAACACCTGATGTACCATCTTAACAAATAGATTAATAATATACCACTAAGTTTCATGCTCATTTATCCAGTATGAAAACAAAGTGTTACCATGAGCCAGTCCCACGGTTGTGTACTCCGATTTCTTCATCTCTCCTTCCTTAAATGCCAGGTCCTCCTTCATCTCTGCCAGCTCATTCTGAGAAGGCAGGGCAGAAAATCTCCCCATGTTCTGTTAATTACACACATGACAAATTTATAACATGACATGACAATATGATGGACAGTAAATAAACAGTATTTTATGTTTGTTACCTGACCCGGGTGTTGTTAGATAGAACCTATCTATCTATATATAAAAAATCGCAATAAAGAAATTAAAATATATATGTTTACGAATTTATTTCAACCTAAATGTAGAATACATTTTTCCCCTGCACCCCACAAATTCTTATTTTAGGATAATATTGGATATTTCAATATTAACAATATCTCTCAACTATTGAAAGATATATTTTATAATATTGTATGGATATTATCATAAGGGCTATTCCATTTAAGCTATCCAGCTGGCTTGCGGAACGTCGGTGGTTCTACCCAGGTGCCCGCCCGTGCACGAAAATTGCCCGGAGGGGCACCTGGGGTCTTCCTCCACCAGTGGAAGCTGGAAAGTCGCCATATGACCTTAGCTGTTGGTGCGACTATAAAATCCAATTCAATTCAATATTCCATTTAAATAATTTACTCAGGGAGGTGAGAGGGGCCTTTATGATCTCCTACGATGAACATCAATCAATCATCAAACAATCAGATTTCATGTTCGTGTTACAGATTAGTAAACCAAGCGTGGCAGGTCCAATCCTCTGCCTTTCCAGCCAGAGTCCATATAAATATCGGAATATGAACTTTGTGTCCATATAAACAACAGGAGTTTAAGCATAGCACTTTGTGTTCAGCAGGGCTCAATCTACAGGGCGATTTGGGCGAAGAACGCGCCTGCAATCTCTTGACTTCGCCTTGCCAGCACATCAAAGCGAAGTTCAAGTCGCCGAAATTTAAAAAATAAAAAATAAAAATAAAATAAAAAAAAGAAGTTTAAAAAGTTACAGTATAGTAATAAATCCATTATCATAGAAATTTGCATCAATATTTCAAGCTCATATTATAGAGTGAAAATAATTAGTGTGCATTACACTGTATTCACTGCATTGCAGTATATGGTGATGACTATTCAACCGTTGTCTACGTATACACGTCGCGTGAAGTCTCCCTAAATTCTCTCCACTTCTCCCTAAAATCACTTGAGGGAGAAGTGACTTCTCCCTAAAATCACTTGAGGGAGAAGTGACTTCTCCCTAAATTCCTGGCCTAGATTGAGCCCTGTTCAGTAACACATATACACATAAAATACAAATCAGTCATGAAGGATGCATGCGCTTATGGTCAAAACACGAAAAATAAATGTTGAAAAGTTGATTCTGAATAGTATTTTTCCCAATGAAAAGCACCTACCCTGCCTATATGTTCCAGTATACTGACAACATTCTGTTCCAGCTCTGCAATCCTTTGCTGTAATAAAATATGTCAGACAGTTTAAGTTAAATATAAACAGCTTATTGCAAGTTTCTATATATAACGTGTTTTAATACAATGTGCTTAAAGATAACATCTCAGTAACATATGACCTCAGAGTTTTGGCTGGCACAGGTAGGAAACTTCAATTTTTTAAAACATGTATATTTCTTAAAATTTGTCAAGTAATGCTGGAGCAAAACTGAAACTGGGATTTACGGCACAGCAATACAATATAAGTTATATGGCGTCAAAAGCAAAGGATATTACAGTCGTGCTTAGTGGGTTAAGGGTTAAAATAAGATTTTAAACAAGTAAAAGTTCAGACGAAATAAGTATTTGAATATTACTGTTTTTACAAATTGCAATTATATAGGTTCAAAGTAACCAACTCACAAATTCCTGAGATTTCGATTCTTCAAATGTTTGTAGAAACTCTGAAAACACAAATAATGTTTTGATAAATACCAGGCGATACAAATCTGCAGAAAATATTGCCAGCTATTTCCCTAGGAAACTAATGTAAAGTAACTGAGGCTACTGTTAACTGCAAGTGCAAGAATGTTGTTAAATGAATAATTTGCCACTTTCTATTTTTAATACAAGCTTTAACTCACAGACCAAGGAGCAACTTAAGCTTTCGAAGCTTCTTACTTGTTTTTATTACGCAGTCGTTTTTTTTGTTTATTATTTTCATGTTTTATGATTAGGATGTTTTAAACTAAAACACAGCTGGAGTGTTTCTTTTATACAAATTTCAAAGCGATACAAATCTGCACGGCACTTTCGAAACTGAACACCGTCACCCATGCACAGATGCAAAATTTAGTTTAAAGAACAAAATTTTGAAAAATGGGGTTCAACCATAGATGTTTATTAAATTGCCTTCCTGGGGTCATGGATATGTTTCAATGGAATAACCCTTAACATTTTCATGAACACAACTGGTCTATTACGACATTTTGTTTGGTATTTCTATGGCAACAATCAAACTGTATTATATTTACCATCCATTGTTTCTTCTCTCTTCTTTAGCTCTTTGTATTTCTGATTTCTCTCACCTAAAATGTTTATAAGGATGTGAAATACAAAAGCTGAGTCTACACTAACATTCAACAAGACAGCGAGAGACAACCAAATGCAACAAGCCATGAACATCGACACCTTTAGTAAGTTTTAAGGCATCATCTTATTGATCATTTATAATCATGTACAAAATGGTCTGTTATAAACAATCTGATCTAGTTTGGTAAAGATCCAATACAAAATGAAAAATATACAAAACAAAATAAAGCATATTTCAATAAATCAAGACCATAACTCTGGTGTTACTGATTTTCGAAATTGTTCGAGCTTTAATTAATATCAACAATCTGGCTAACGAAGATTTAACTAAATCACGATAGAATCCTGTTATAAAAAATATTTTGGAATAACTTCCCATTTCCTGTCAAATTAAGTAAAATTTCACTTTGTATAAAAGCTTATTCCAATTACAATATTTACTCAGTTTTATAAATGATAACATTAGTCAGCACACCCCTGGGGGAAGCAGCAAGTACAGATAAAACATCCAGATGAAAAAAGAACACCCCATGACCCATACTCCCCCAAATGCCCCACACATCAGACGATGTCTAATGCATCTTCACAAACAAAGGAGGAAGTGTAGTGTTCAACCTACCCTGGTTTTCTTCAATGTCCATGTCTAACTGATGAATTTCTTCTTGAACCGACTCAGTCTTTTCTCGGAACTCATTTGTTCTATAACGAGGTAAAACAGGTTGATTGAATTTAATTGTTGTAATTATTCAAATTTACATAACTCATGCAGCATGAATGAAACATGAAGATAATTTAAAAGACATGGATTTCTATGAATTTCGATGATTTAACCCATATTCACCATCAGCGGTTGCTTCGAGCATTTCTTATTTTGCAAATCAACAAAATGATTATCCCCAAACATCATTTTACTGAATAAATAAAAAATTGATAAAAGATATTAATAAGGGAATTGATAGCAATTTGACACTGAATAGTTACAACTAGAGCTATCACTGAAGGTGATGAATACCCCCGCTTTTTTATTCAAGTCCAACAAGGGGCCATAATTCTGTAATAAATTAGGCAATCGACCATAGGTGATGTAGCAGGACATAAGGTCATCAGTTGTTATGAGTATATGAAGTTTGGAAACAACCCATTCAAAACTGTTTGAGAAATGCAAGTAATAAAAATGCGTTATGCGACGTAACGGGACTGTATGGGACGCTACGTTACGGACAACTTGATTTCTATTTAGCCCCCATTTCACTTGTGAAATCTGGGTACAACAACTATAATCAATTGGTTAATATTTATATATGTTCCGTCATACCAAGTTTGGTAAAACGTTTTCCAAGTAGATGAATTTTATAAGCTTTCTTTCTTTCTTTCCAATCCTTTATTTAATGAACTGTTAAATGTATCCATGCATTATTTCGAAATAAAATATTACTTACTGTCTCTCCATGCTGGCAATCTCCTGGTTATCCTCTTTTACTTGTTTTAAGAGTTTCTCTCGTTCCTCAGCGGGACTTGTCGTAGATTTGGCTTCCTCAATCAGGCTGTCACGCTTCATCTCCAGTTCATTGAGCTGCTCATACAGTCGCACTGCCTCCTGCTTCACCTGTGACATGGACAGCTCCTAAAATGTATGAAATAAATGTGTGAAAATTGTGTAAATTCAAAAATATCTTACTTGACCTAATATTTAAGAAATATAGAGGTTTGCCTATACTAATCCTCCTGTCTCTTGTATCCTGCAATAGAGCAAATTAATATGCATGCGGAAAGTGTGTACAGTCTGACTGTCCATTGCTTTATTGCGACATAGACAGCTGCTGATATAGAACAAATAAGTTTGCATGTGAAAACTGTGTATACCCGACTTTTCCTCGCTTCACCTGTGACACAGATAGGTTCTGAAATAGGACAAATATGTTTGCACGTGAAAATTGTGTATACAAAACTTCCCCTTTCTTCACCTGTCACACACATAGCTCCGGAAATATAAGTGTGGATGTGGACATTAATGTTAAACATTTTTTATCAATCAGCACGAAAATCCCACTCATCCACTCGCCATGAGAATGCTCATTGATGCAGGACGAGTAGAAATTCAAATAAATTCTTCAACAATTTGACCATTCAAAAATTATGTAGGACGAGTAACTCAGAAACAAATTTTCCTGCCCTGACTCTTAACTGGGCACAGTATTTTAAATTTTTCATAAAATGTTGATCTCTGGATAACTTTTCTTTCAAGATGTACAGCGTATTGACTAGGGGTGTCGCGATATACCGGTATACCGGTAAATCGCGGTATTCACCCGTGCGATAAAATATCGCGATATTAAAAGTTCATACCGGTATTTCACGATATTCATGAAGTGTGTTGAGTTTTCTTTTATATCCATCGTATTTCCGCGGCTTTAACTCTTTGCACGCTTATTTGAAAGTGAGAAATAAAAAAAACTAGTACCGCTCCACGAAGCTGCGTCGTCCAGCCATTTTATGTATACATACTGGCATTCCGCATACTGTACTGTACTGCAGAACTATCGATAGTTTCAATAGTCAGTTAATATTTATATTTCCACAAATAGTCTGATCAAGTAATTCATTTCAAAGTTTTGACGTTTGCTATGTCGTGTTCTCCTCTCCCAAAATAGCACACTTGTAAAACTAAGCAGGTGCGCGTATGAATTCATTCATGCCCTAGAGGGGGATTGGCAGTATTGATAATTAAATCTGGGGATTCCCGAACACGTGACTACTAAAAGACGGGATGATTGATACACGATTATTGAACGCACACCAATTAAAAATCTAAAACTTGTACTTTCAAATGGTTTATTGAAACGCAGAAATATTAACATAAATATTAAAGCAACTTAGGTGAGTATATTTGTTTTATTTGGACATTATCAACTATTTACTGGACCGCTTTCCATCTGTCCCGTGTAATTTTGAAACTACTCACAAATCTCGTCAGAAGACGACTGTGTATCCCCGCAACATCAGTGCCATCTGAGAGGATTTTCTCGACAGACGGTGACATTGTTACCGCTCAGAGAGCTACCCTCTCTGCATCACTTGTAGACAAGCTAATCTTTCTTAAAAAGAACACCACTTAATGTGACTGTGTGTGTCTACTGTACTATGCAAAATGAGTTTTTTGTTTCTCTTGTTCTTGTTCTAGTCAAAAGCTGTGTGTCTACTGTACTATGCAACATGAGTTATGTTTTGTTTCTCTTGTTCTTGTTCTAGTCAAAAGCTGTGTGTCTACTGTACTATGCAACATGAGTTATGTTTTGTTTCTCTTGTTGTTGTTCTAGTCAAAAGCTGTGCATTCTTAAGCATTATAAAATGTTTTAAATGTACTGTTTTTATTTTATACTTGTCATGTACATATAAGAAGAAATATAGCTTACAAATGCATGCAGAAGATTAAGGCAATATATCGTGATATATATCGCGATAATTTAATAAATATTGCAATATATCGCGATATTGGTTTCTGATATCGTGACACCCCTAGTATTGACCTTGTTTCACATTTGTTTATATTAAGTAATACCATTTAATACATGCATGTTAAACATGCTCACATACTGAAACTCTCAGACTGTCTCGGAGTATGTTTCAATAAAGCAAAACACATGGCTGCCTGTTGCTTACAATGAGTTGAGTACATCTAGCTCTTGTTGTCCACTCTCTAGATACTAGAATATACATCTATTATACACCCTACCTCTTGTAGACCATCTATCTGGGAGTTGAGTACATCTAGCTCTTGTTGTCCACTCTCTAGATATTAGAATATACATCTATTATACACCCTACCTCTTTTAGACCAACTATCTTGGAGCCGACTACATCTAGCTCTTGTTGTCCACTCTGTAGCTACTAAAATATACATCTACAATACACCCTACCTCTTGTAGACCATCTATCTTGGAGTTGAGTACATCTAGCTCTTGTTGTCCACTCTCTAGCTACTAGAATATACATCTATTATACACCCTACCTCTTGTAGACCATCTATCTTGGAGTTGAGTACATCTAGCTCTTGTTGTCCACTCTCTAGCTACTAGAATATACATCTATTATACACCCTACCTCTTGTAGACCATCTATCTTGGAGTTGAGTACATCTAGCTCTTGTTGTCCACTCTCTAGCTACTAGAATATACATCTATTATACACCCTACCTCTTGTAGACCATCTATCTTGGAGTTGAGTACATCTAGCTCTTGTTGTCCACTCTCTAGCTACTAGAATATACATCTATTATACACCCTACCTCTTGTAGACCATCTATCTTGGAGTTGAGTACATCTAGCTCTTGTTGTCCACTCTCTAGCTGCTTCAGCATGTGTTCATTCATATCCTTCAGGCGGAAATACTTCTGTCTCATGTCAGGATTCTGGAAGAGAAAATTGTTTGATGAGTAAAACAATTTATGAATACTACACATCAAACTGAAACTCCAACTTAACTTTTATTTAAATATATGCAAGCTGGTTTAAAGTCAAATGATACTGGATTATTAAACTGAGGGGCTAATTTTAATGGCTGATACATACTTCAAAATTGATGTGTGTCCCTTTAAGGAAAATAAAATAAAAAATCAACTAGAAAAATCACTGAAGGTGATGAATACCCCCGCTTTTTGATCAGTTGTTATGTGTACATGAAGTTTGTGAACATCCCATTCAAAACCGTTTCAGGAAAACAAGTAATACAAATGTGTTATGGGATATGATGCAACAAAAATGTGTTATGTGATGTGATGCGACAAAAAAGGTGTTATGTGATGGAATGCAACAGGAAGTTACGGGCAGCATGATTTCTATATAGACCCCACTTCACTTTGTGAAAGCGGGTTACTTATCTGATATAGCGCTTCAAAATTATCTGAGCTTTTATTAATATCAATAATCTTGTACAAAAGCTCTAAGAAACAAAACATAGCATATTTTAATTAATCAAAGGTCATAACTCCATGGTTACTAATCAGACCTAGCTGGTTTTCGAACCTATCAGAGGTTTCATAGATATCAGCAATCTGACTATGTTTTGTAGAGATCAGATAAAAGATGAAGGTGCTAAAGCGTTAACAAGCCAAATTTTAAAGGATGTCAGATGACGAACGAATGATGAATTGCCATGAAATAAGCTCTATTTGCCTTCTGTCTGGTAACCTTTCACTCTAAGAGCAGAAGGTTGTTGATATTCCATTACACAGATGAAATATTCCCAGACATTCTGCTGAAGAAGGTAACATCTGAATTTATTATATTCTAAATTATTATTTCAGCTCAACTGTTACTTCCCTTACACTTAATGTTTCCTTTTTGGATGAAAAAACACGTTCCATGTATCCTTTGTGGAATGACAATCTTGCAATACATTGTGGCACAATCTACATTTCAAAATGTATGATCAACTTTTGCATCAGAAACAGAGGGTCCACTTTTGCATGAGAGAGAGATGGGACGAAGAGCGAGTGTGTGATAAAATCACTTATACTATCAAACGCTATCAAATACATTCTTCAGTACAGGGTTGAGTCACTATGTACACATTATATTACATACCATGTCATTGACGAGGTTGTCTGCCATACGTTTCTCCTGGTCGAGTTCTTCATCTATCTGCTTGATCTGGTCTTCTTTCCTACAATACAACAATACAGGTGCATTACACTGATTTAGTGATTCAGCATCATAATTGAGAACTAGAAAATGATGGGACATGAATGACACGATCACATAAAAAAATTAAATAAGTAGGTCAATGTTATTCTCACTAAACTTCTTTTTGTAGGAACGTGTTGCTGTCATGTGGATGTTAGCATGTATAAAGCTTGAAAGCTGTATGGCCGTTATTGTACATAAAAAATATAACAAATTAACACCTACTGACCTAGTTTTTGCAGGAACACACGGTTGTCATACAGATGTCCGTGTGTATGAAGTTTGAAAGCTCTATGGTGTTTGGTATGTGAGTATTAGACTTAATAATAAAAAACTTGAATTCAAAACTGTAATGTAAATTAATGAAGCACAAAACAAGTAGGTCAAGGTCATTCATACTGATGTATTTTTCATTTGAACATACTGCTGTCAGGTAGATATAACCATGCTGAAGGTTCAAAGCTCTAGGGCTCATGTCTGAGATATGGACTTAACCAAAGAAACTGAATCTAAAAATATTTTATAAATTTAAATTAACAGCCATAAAAGTGGGTTAAAGTCATTCATACTGACCTACTTTTGGTAGGAACATAATGTAGTAAGGCTAAGCATGTGTGGAGTTTGAAAGATCTACGGCTTCCAGTGTCAGAGAAATGGGCGTAACAATGATCTTGAATGTAAAATGAAAATAAATCAACAAAAGGGTAATCTAGTTAAGAAAATCACTTACTGTTTCTTGACTTCAAAAAGTTCCTCAATACGCCTGGCCTCACGTTCATTCTGTGTTCGTAGCTAAAGTGATAAAATAAAGATTAGAAAACACTGTTAAGGTGGTCAAATAATTCCTAAATTTCAGCTCCAACATAAAATGATAGACCTTTACACACATATCCCAGATATATAAGCCAGTTATAAGCACATGTAATGAGTTATATTTTATGCTTAGCAGTGAAGTAGTGGATTTTAGCAATGAAACAAAAGTGGTATCTATATGTGTGAAATATAGTTATATTTTTCACTTTTTTTTCCAAAAACTACTTTTTTCCGAAAGTTTCTATACAAGTTATATCATTGGATCAGAAATAACTTAACTAAGAAAATGAGTGGTATATTATTGAAATCGGTTGAGTAGTTCAGAAGTTACGGGGAATTAAAAACAGTAATTTTATCATACTCAGCCAAATTGAATGACGTACTCAATTTTTTATTTATTTTTCTGCATACTGCAGTCCACTTTGATTATAAAGCATAAAATAAAAAGAAAATGTGTTGTTTTGTTGTGAATAACAGATTTTATTTCATCTCAAAGTGATCAAACTTCTATATTTTCACCCATGCTTCGCATTCGTGAAAATATAAAGTTTTTACACTTCTCGATGAAATAAAATCCTATATTCACTCCAAACCAACAAATATCCTCTATATATTCGCCATAAAATATTCATACTCACTTGCCCAGAACTTTAATTACTCAAAATTATTCCATAATATTGTTGTTAAAAAAAATATTACTTTGTAGTTTTCCTTTTTGATAATCCATAATTGTTTGGTTGTCTATTTATAGTCTGTTTTAAGAATCTCTAGGTGACTGTGTCTAATGATGATTCTAACAAACAAACTACTACTACTATTGGGGAATTTAGAATCATCAGTAGTAAAGAACTCATTTTCTGTTTAAATTCAATTTTCTCAGCTCATGTAGTTTAGATTATTTTAAAATTTCCCAGGCTTAAAGATATGCCACATTTATGCAGCAGTGAAATGATTTAGTGCATTTTTCCATGTACAATGTATCACTCTCAGAAAAAAAGATTCTTTACTACACAAATGAAGTGTGTTTTGAAACAAAAAATTCATACTGTTAAAATAACTTGAGATATAAATACTTGCTGTTATAATAAATGGTAAGGACACAAGTCAAACAAATGTAATTAAAGTGTGTCACTTCTAGGGATACAATGAAAACATTATGTAAATATTGGTGCAAAAAAACACTATTAAAAAATTCACAGGTATACGAAAATAATTTCAGAAATGTTGCTATCGTACAAGTAAAAGGGTATATCTAAATCAGAAACTAAATAGACATTTCCCATTCATTTCAAATTTAGACGTTTAACCCAAGTGATTCTATACCCCACAACCAACTGTACAGTGTTGACTTCACATGGATCAATTACACAAATAACAACTGCAATAAGCAGTTTACACTGACAAACAAAAACAGCCTTCCTTTTATCATAACATTAAGTAAAAGAATTAAGAGATAACCAGGCTAAGATTTTTAATCTGGGGCAGTATGTGAGTGGTTTTACCGTCTGAAATTTCGTTTTACGTAAAATGTTATTTCAGACCATAAAACCAACCACATACCGTCCCAGATTGAAAAGCTTAGCATGGTACCATTGTCTCGATTCTAATGCTTTTCCATTTAAATGCCACAAAAATGAAATAAATTCATACACACACTAGGTTTTCTATGAACACTCAAATTTACAGGTGCCAGCATTTTGTTGACGTCATCCATCGATTACGTTTGTTGCAACATTATGTGACGTCATGTACTTTCTGACGGTAAATCGGGCATTTTACGGTCGCAAATTTGAGACGTTAGCCAATGAAGTAACGTGTTACATAATAGTTGCATTAGAATTAAGCATGGAATGATTTTGCCCATACTTACATCATTCAGATCAAACTCAACATCTTGAATATCTTCATCCGTCGTCAATTTGTCAACAAGCTAAATACAAGAATAGTGACATCAAAATATAACTATTACTTCATCAATCAAGGTTGAGCTATGAAAAAACTGGTATGAAATGTACAGTTTTCTTCTGTTACTACCACATTACTAACTTTTTTTAACAAAGGGAGATATATAGTTAATACAATTATTTTACAAAAACAGTAAAATGTCCAATAAATTATAACTTCAAAGTACATAAGAGTAAATTTAATATTTTATTTTATGATAAGCAAAGAAATACTGTATTTTATCAGTGAAATAAAAGTGTTATTCCAAACTGTGGAAGTTGGAAAACTTTAATATTTTCACTCAAGCTTTCTCACTTCTCGATGAAATAAAATATTCACGACAAAACAACAAATATCCTGTATTTATTTATGGTGCCACTTGACAAGCAAACTTTAAGAGTATTAACTTTAAGCCACATGATGTTTATAATGTTAAAGCATGAAATGATATGCCTATAGAGTTGGATATACTTACTGTGTTATAATCTCCAAGTTCTCCTTGATAATCCTTGATTTCACTGGCCAGGATCTCAGCCCTGTTTAATAATGATACCAAGGTTATAACAGTTAATTGGAAATATAAATATTCTGCAATGATTTGTAGTATACCTATTTATTAAAGATTTAATTTGCATTTTTCCCGCGCATTTCATGACGTGCCTTATGAAGTGAGTTAGAGCTTTATGGTAAACTTGGCATGTTTTAAACCACATAAACACTGAAAAATGAGAATCAATTCCTATATTTACATTATTTTCCAATCACAGGAAGAATCAAGTATATATAACAGAATAAATCATGGGCCCATATGCATTAAATGTTCACAGTGGAATTATTTCAAAAGACTAAAATAGAATTTCAATCATTATTATTATCATTAAAAATATTGTTGAATGGACTTTTGCAATAAAGGACACCGTTCCATAGTAACCCAGTTATAAAGGATGCCTTCAAAGTGCCCCACCTTGTTAAATTATACACCCAAGTACCCAAACTTTTGTCAAAGTACACTACAAAATCAAGGCAACCGGAGTGCCTTATTTACCAGCATATTGCACAAACTGTGTTTCCTGTATGCTGGTAGGGTTCCCTGTTCGACAGCAGAGGTAAACATATGAAAACTAACAAATGTCTCGTTCAAAGTCGAAAATACAATATTTAATAATACCTTTTTATCAATTTCAAATCTGAGGCTAGTGGTAACTGTGTTTCAAGTTTGTCATAGTCCTGGTAGAAAATAAAAGGCATTGGAAAATGACTCTCTGACTTCTCATCAAAACACACCTTCCTCACATTCACAACTGCCACTTTCAACCTCACGAATTGTGTTAATGAATTATAACTTACCGTTTTTCATATGTGAGGAAGCTTGAATTTTCTTCACTGGCGTTCTCTATTTCTTTATTTAAACGAGTAATCTCTACGTTCATTTCATTGACCTTTCCTCTGAAATCAATAAATTCATCTTGTGTTGTTATATTACACAATAATTCTTCATGTTTCATGTTTAAACAATTCTGACGACAAATATGGAAAATATATTGATAAATATTATATATATATTCATCTATATATATTAGGCTAGTCTATTTACCCCAAATAAGGACCCAACCTCAAACAAATTCCAACAGAAAGTTTGATTGCATATTTACATTCGATAAACCCTCCTAGAGCTTAGAAAAAAACTCCTCAAAAAAAATCGATGGGGAACCTTGAAAAAAAAAAGGTTTTATAGGCACCCTAGATTTTTTTTTATAAAAATCTACATATCCATAGTATGTACAGATATATCATCAAATATGTTTAAACCGAATACTTTTCATTACTTTTACGATAGGATAGATGTTTCATAGATATTAAAACATCAAACAGAAACAACACAAGTTAAAAATGGTAAATGCTAAGAGTTTATTTTATCAATTTACGGTTTTAAAATACCCCACCCACTATATGTTAAATTGATTTTTTTCATTTCTAGACAAATATTTTCAAATATCAAGTCACCAGTATTCTAGTTTCAATATATAATGAAACAAAACAGTAATTACATATATCTAGTACATACTTATATTAATCATTCATTTATACACCCGTAATATATTACAAACAACTGCATGTACTATGGAACACAATATAAATGTGTACTTGTATATACACATATGTACACATATATGTATATAATTAACTGATTTAATTGACCTGAGACACTGTTCAATAACCAGGTCTGTAGACAAGCCTGCTCAGAACCGATCGCTCCTGCGAACTACATTATACCCGTCGCAAAATGCCTTATGAACTTCTGTTAATCAATACAAGTGCATGTTTTTCATTGTAATTGTACATTGCGTGTTTATATTTCATCCAAGTCCTGGGTATCCATTTGTATGCTGTTGCTACAACCACTACCCCTGCACTCGCCACACCCTACCGTACACGAAAGACCGTGTTTCCGACATGTACATCGTTTTGAGTCGCAATTAAGTTTACAGTTACATCTTATAATTTTTAGTAGCCTCTCTGGAGCTGCAGGTAGATCAGTCTTGATAGGAACAAATTTACCACCTATTTTACACCAACCCCAGTCCAGTGGATTAACATCATTTCCTATCCAAATTTGAACTTGTGCATATACTCTAAAGCTGTGATACTTAGCAGCTGATTCAGTTGGTGGTAATGTTTGGACTTGTACCACATTTGTCCTATATCGCAGCGTGTTCAAAGTTTCGTTTGTTTTACCACTGTACAAACACTTAAGAGCTTCGTTTCCTGCTGTTTCGATATCACTTTGTGATGATACTTTATTTATGAAAATGGCCAGCTGATGCCATGTATGGCAACATTTCATGCAAACTCTTGAGGTGCAATTTCCAATTCCCCATTCTTTCGGCCTTGATGAATGTTTTCAAAAGTTCCACCATGTCCATATACTGCAACCAGATCCTTGCGGTCTTATATTTCAGGAGTCTCACTTTAACTTGTTCATATCTGTTCATTAAATCTTTGAGATCACTGTCAGTGCATATATCATCTGGGACCTGTTTTTCCTCAACTATACTTTGAATAATACCTTTCACTTTTTCAGTCTGATGATCATCGTTTTGCATAACCACCTTTTCAAATAATACAGTTTGTAGAGCATCATCCACAAGAAAATGGCCCCTTATTGCTCTATTGATGGCTTTTCCATTTAGCATGTGGCTAACTGTGTTCTCGGCGTAAACTGTTCCAAGAAGTTCTTCTAAGCCGGTATTTTCCATTATTCGTCCAATGCATCCCAGGAAGCTCATTTCTGTATGGAACCCACCAAGTCTTAATATTACAACTTTGATATTGCTTGTTGGTGGCTCATTCTTCACTATGTTCAGTGCTTTCCAGTACAATGGTTGATCGAAGGTCAGGATAGGAATCCTGTTTACTTGCCTTGACTGATCAGCAACAAACTGCAAAGTTGAATATATACAAGACATATCACTTGCGCTCATGTCTATCATAGGCATATACATCACCGATGACTGTCCCGGAAACTCTCCCATTTGAAGCATTTGCATCATACCCGACCACCCAGGAGATCGAATTTTCAAGGGTTTTGCAATTTTTATCAGAAACTCAAGTTCTTTTGTCTTATCGTCAGAAGTATCCTGGCTCTGTTAATTGATTAACTCTTTGAATTTTAAATCTTCAATGTTATTGCTTTTCTGACTGTAATAATGTATGCTTATCTTACCCACTTTAAGTATATCTTCTGGTGTTACATTTATTCGTGGAATAATGCGTTTCATTTCTAGTTTTGGTGTTATAGTAGCAATGATACCCATTCCATGGAAGGTATTTAATCCGTCTAATGTGCAAGTATTGTGATCAACGTTGTCAGCCAAGTATTGGACAAACTCATTACCAGTACATTGTATAACTGTTCGATTAACTGCTGCAGCATTGGACTCGTACTTCAGAACCTCTTGGTACGAAGAACAAAAGCCTAAACTATTTAATGTGTCTACTGAATAAAAGTTTAGAACCATATAAATGATGCATCTGCACACCAAGACCTATCTGCAGTGGGACAATCACTCCCCTTGGAATAGAAGCTTGTACTATTGCCTGACCTATGGATGCTATTTTCTTTTACCCTTGATGATTATCAATTATGTTTCTTAGAAATTGTTCTAAACTACTGGGTACATGTTTGAGGTTAGACTCTAGTGTCATTATCTCGCATCCTGCTGGATACACTTCTTTCGAATAATCCATAGATTTGATATCAGTACGAATCAGTTTAGCTGCTGTTTTTATTATGGCCTCTTTCTCAGATTCATTATCGTTCTTTCGTTCTCTTTTATAAAAAGAATGTAAAATTGAATGAGCCTTACTTTTAAAAGTAACAACATCATGCTTCCCATTTAATTCTGAAATTATTATCGCATCAACAAAGTATTCTATTATTTTCTTTTTCATATGTGTAATGCTATATGCCTCGTCTTGGCATAGCTCAAACATTTTGTACACAAGGTCACATATAGTGATTTGAACATTTTCATGAGTTTCAAAGAATTTAGTCACTTCTTTAAATGCTTCTTCAACATTGTCCTTAATTGGTCTTCCTTTCTTTCTATTGTTTGAGTCTGAATACTGTGAAGGAACTTGGTACCCAGTTCTAAAATTACTGCTGCAAATTTGGTGATATCTAGCTTCCACAGCCAGCAGGTCTTGAGCATATTCAATTCGAGAAAGAACAGTATTACCCCATTCATCATTTCTATTTAGGCATACGTCTTTGACAGTTTTTTGAAACTCAAGCGTTCTTACTGGGAAAACGTCATGCCCCCTTTTATATCTATCGTGCTTGGCTTCGTGTCCACAAAACAAACATTTACTTTCAAACAAAAAATTATTTTCTACAGATCTCCGTGTTTTGGGACTAGATATATTGTTAGTATCTTCAAAGGCAGGAACTTTCGTTTCTCTCAGTTGGTTTGGGTGACAATAAACACGCCTGCATTCCTCGTGAACTAACTGTCCTGGTGTAACTATTAAACCATCACCTACAATATAAACAATGTTAGCACTCATAAAATAGTAGAATCATTATATGAAATCATGTCTATTGGTTTATTATTATTTGAAATATGGAGCACAATAGTTGATGCAAACATACATTGACTTGCTTCAAGTACAAAAATATCATTGATTCATTAACAATGATTGCTCCTTTGGGAATGGTATTTAAATCACGATGTGGACAAATGATTGTATTAACATGTACAATTAGTATTTATTACACAAAAAGTCAAAGAAAAATAATACTTGCATACCTTTATTTCTACTTGCTGCTAGTAAACCATTACACCCCTTTGCTCCAAGTTTTGTTTTAGGACGATCATCTTTAACCATACAAATAACACAGGCTTCATCACTGAAACAGTAGAATAAAATGAATAATTGTCTAGTTTAGTATACTCTTTAATTTTGCACGGATGGACGAATGTACGGACAAGAGCACATCTATACCTACATGTTTATATAAAGTAGGGACACAAAACTACAAACTAAAAGTAAACCATTACCTCATGATTCCATTTAGCAAGTGTAGTACGTAAATCTATTGCCACTGATGTCCATGCTCTTTCTCTGCAATTTTAATAGTGGTTGGGTAGGTATCTGCAAAAAAAAGAAAGAAATGTGTTTTTTATTATAAAAAACACTTTCTAGTTTACAAATTTAACGAAAATACGTACAAAAATTGCGAAAAATGAAAATTCCGAATTCCGTAATTTATGACCCATATCCGCTTCCGTACTTTTCTTTTTTTTTAACATGACCCGTGTACAAAATGTATTTTCCCAATTTTTTTTTTGAAAAAGGCCATTAAACAATATACATAATGGGCACATAATTCAATATAATGTCGCATATTTTATACAGTATTTTAATAATTTGTTTGGTATAAGCAGTACCTTTTGAAGCATAAACGCGAAAACTCATTACATACTCGCAGATAGAGATCGGAACAAACCGGGCTCACTAAGTTGCATTATATGACAAGGAAACACAATACTATTCTCGATAAGAACATTTCAAAACAAAAATAACACTTACTTGTCAAAGCCACGTCCAAAATCAGATCAGTTTCCATTTCTCCTTCTGTTATTGATAATCACAAAATGACGTCACATTGAAAATGACGTCACATAATAGTAAGGAAATCCCTAGTATGGTGTATTGTTCGGGACACCACTAAATTTCAGGTTTGATGTCAAATATTTCGAAAACTCCATTGAATATTCTTGAGGAGTTTTTTTCTGTGATAGCTATCTTATCATACTATTCATTCATCGGAAAAAACTTTCTGTTGGATTTAGTTGGACGTTGAAAATTACTATGACAGACCTATATGTATATTTATGTACTTAGAAATGCAGTTTTATTGCCCCGCTTTGCATAATGGATAGAAAGATAGCAGCATTATTGCAGAAGGCGCTGTTTTTTGCTCCTTTTTTTTAGCAACAGTGAGCATAATGATGTTTTTTTCTTGTAATATAAAGTATACGTAAGTTGAGATAGACTCAAGTGTTTATCACAATGAAATCTTAAAAGTACCTACATATTAAACAGGAATTTAATACTTAATGAGATTTTGAAAATTCGACAAAGTCAAATAAAACACAGGTTCTTTACATCATCTTCCCACTCCTTAAGGATCTACATTCTGTACCCACTTATTTAGTCTGTCCATAGTAACTATTAGGAAATACATATTTTGTTTAATGTTTCAAACAAAACATTAAGAAAACAAGAAAATGCGCCTATCATAGGTTATGGCCCATGAACAGCAACATCATTAACAAGGAATACTTTTTTTTTTTTTTTTATTAATAGCAACCATAAGTAACTGGATGATAGATTGAAGAGTGTATGAAAAACAATAGCCTGAATCAATGAAGTGAGGAAAGTAAGAAGGTAACGTGGCTACTTGTGGCCCTGGTACTCATTTAGATGTATTTATGTATGAGTTCGAAGAGTGTAGAGCCATCCGTGACTTAGAAGCAGACCCAATAAAAAACATTAACAAAAATCACAGAAATGTAAAAAGTAGGGCAAATTTAGTCAAGTGATCTATTTTTAATCTGAAAGTATAGTACATGTATATATCCTGTATGAAGTTGGAAGTTGGTAAGGCTATCAGTGACTTATAAAAGGGAGCTAATGAAAAACGTTAATCAGAATCAATGAAATATATTTAAACAAGGTCATGGTGCGTCATAGGGATGTACTCTTGACTCATGTAGATGCATCGGTTTATGAAATTTGAAGTGTGAAGGACCATAGGTGACTCAGAATTCGCAGGAGCCGCTACGGCAGCCACACAGGTCTGATGATGAAGGGCCTATCACGCATGTGAATGTCTTCAGTCTGCCTTCCTGTCTTTTTTTTAATATTTTTTATCTTCTCACTTTTAAGTTACGCTTAAGTATATCTTTTTTTTATTCAGTTAATGCACAACCAACCCACATTGTAAACGTCAGCTGAGACGGAAACGTGTACCATACAGATACAGAATGGATCTGCTGAGAAACCTTCAACAAGGTTAAGTACTGACGAGGGTCACTATATGCCCTCTCTACTATTGTGGTGCAGGGCATAAATATACAGACGTATTCATTATTATTTATTCCTCACCACTCATGCGAACAAAACACAAACATAATTCTCTGAACTATAAACCAGGAATAAAGTACATACCTGACTAGACCCAGATAGTAAGTTCTGTCATACACCTGTCTCTGACCTGCAGTATACATTTCAATTATGCCTATACTTTATATCAATACAGTATAATTCACAGAACAGGTGCCAGAATTTATTTATTTAACACTTCTTATGAAACAGCGTAATTTGAGTTCTACCCGCAAATTCAATAATTTATATGCGAAAGTTGGTCTGTGTTGCATTTGTGCAAGGTTAACACACCGTTAACACACCAATACATTCCAATAACAAAAATAATTTATATATAATTTTTATAAAAGAAATCAGAATATAAAAGCAAAGCAATAATAGTATGTATAAAAAGATATCTTAAAAATGTTCAGTTCCGATTTGAGATGGAAAAACATTTTTAATGCTAGCTTAAATGTCAAAAAGAATACATTCAAGCTCTATCTACTGACCTTTTACTCCTGTTTTCATTCCACCGAGACCTTGCTGTGTCATTGGTCGATCTACCACGGTAACCTGGGCACTGAGGGCTGCAATAATACAGATGATCGTTTTATTTTAATATTCTATATACATGTATCTTATATTCATTTGGCACATTTGTGAATAAGTGTATGAGCTGCAATAATATAGATAATCATTTTGTTTTAATACATACATGTATCTGATATTCATTTGGCACATTTGTGAATAAGTGTTCGATGCATAGTGATATTGTGGCCAAAATCAAGAAATAAAGTGTAGAGCACCAGTCTGATTGTGCAAAGAATAATTAAGCATTTTGGCTGAATGATTGAAACTTTGACACCTAAATTAACACACAAGTTTACAAAATGTTTTTATTCTAGAAATTAAATATCTGGACACAAGATGATTTTTTTTAGTCTTGTACAGTATACATACCTACACCACCTGCAGTCTGTCCTCCACGTGTCCCAGGGCGTGCTGTACCAGGGTTCTGTTAAATAAGGACAAGGAGGATGTAAAAGGCATATACCTGCATTATTTAATGCAAATTTAAATCGTAAATTAATAACAAGAAATGTTAGAAATTCTGACCAATGCCTCCTGATCTGATAGGCATTTAGACAAATCTGCTCACTAAGACATGAAGATACCCAACTTACTACCTTCGCAGTCTTAAGTGTGACCTAGACCTACTGGTGACAAGAACCTTGGAGTTGATCACGACATGTCATCATGTGATAAGCATTTATGCAAAAGGAAATATGCCCATAGGTTTATGAGATACAGCGAAGACATACATGTACACCTGAATGTACAGACAGTTCAGACGCTTTATGCCACTTGTTTCGAAGAAGGAACGTTCCTTGCTCAAGCAACAACATACAAATGATTTTGCAACAATTGTTACATATTGAACATAGTGCACCAGTACTAAGATGGTAAGTTTAAAAATATGTGGTATATTCGTTGCAGATCCATGGGAATCAACTTTATACTGTATTAGTTGTTTGTACATTTAACTAGATGCTATTATTACGGAAAATAATTCATTTTAATAGTGCTCCTGATGTTAAATAACATACCATAGCAGTGGTGAGTCTGGTTGCTGTCCCAGCAGGTCTCCCCATTGCTGTTAATAGAGATTAAAAAGATTATATTCATATATAAAAAGAGACAAGTGTCAGCGAATACAGTATGAAAATTTCTCAATAATGAATTTTTTCTTCAAACAATTCCAATTTGACCATATTTTTGTTGAACTGCGAAAGGTAAAGTTTTTGTTATAAAAATGCAAAACAGTATATACCGTAATCTTAGTGTTTATCACGTAATATGTGGACATATTAAACTAGTGTAATAAATATTTGCAAATGAAGACCAAATCATCGTTCGGTCTTTTCTGTTTAGCTCTGAGTACATCGAATTGTCTTGTCAATTTCCGTAACCATTAAAAATACCGGATTATGGAAATAGACAAGTATGTCCGTTGTTGTATTGGAGAAGCCTGTGTCAACATACGACATCATCATACAACTGAAACATAGGTTGTCCTATGACAACTTCACATATAGACAGCTACAATAATAAATGTTACTTATTTTTGGAGTGGTGTGTTGAACAGAATACCACATTGGTGCCCATTTAATAGTGAATTAATTTAAGTTCGTTGGATAAAAGTACATGAAATTTATTTGTTCGTTTTGAGTGAATATACAATTTATTTTCACCGAGAAGCGAGAAAACTTATATTTTCACGAGTGCTTAGCTTCTCACTTCGAGATTAATATAAATCCTATATTCACGACAAATCAACAAATATTCTATTTATTATATACTCACAACCTGGAAATTTATGCAGAAAAAACATAATGTGCCAAAACAATGACGTCAATAACGCCAACAACGTAAACAGCGTCAACATATATTATACTATATTTTCACATGTGAAATTTAAACTGAAAATATAAGGTTTTATTTTAATCATTAAATCCACTATTTCACTGGAAAGTATATAATAAAAGATCATATGGGAGGCTGTGCCGAGCATCATATCAATTGTATTCAACTCAAGCCTCACATCATAAAATGTTATCCAACTAGTTAAATTCAATAATGAATATTACTCATATATATAATAGCTTTGTTCAGACTTATCTCTGCCAAACCTAGTAAATCCTGTATTTACAGATATGCAGTAACACTATCCAAAATAGATATACCCCTTACTACTTACATGTAGTAACTAGGGGCCATACCTTACTGCTACACAATGCAAGTTAATCTTACCTGTGCCTATGGGCCTTTGTCCCGTCTTAGGCCGTCCACTGCTGCTTGGTGGCCGATTCCTTAAAGATGACAAATATATGAAAATGTAATCCTGTACAATGCAACATGGTATAAGGCCTAAAAAAAAATATGTGTGTTTCCGGTTTCCCGACCGACCCTTCTTTTTCACCGCCAACCCTAAATATTTTTAGCGAGATGAAAAAAAAAAAAAAATAAAAAAAGATACTACAATCAAACAACAAATATTTTTATTCAAATGATAATTTTATAAGCATCAATTTAACATGAATTCATAGTTTAAACTTAACTGTTTGCAAAGGTTATCAAGAAGTTGCCTTAGGCCTAAAAAAATATATTTGTGTTTCTGGTTTCACCCTGTCAAAAAGTTAGGGTAGGTAGGTAGGAAAAAGTTGTTTTTTTTAGATATTTTTTTTATATATATTGTTCGCATATATTATGCCATTTTTGTACTAAGGCAACTTCTTGTCGAGAATTATGATTGAAGAATGTAGTGGTATACTTTTATACTTTTTATTATACAAAACCCTTAATTTTATCTAATAATTTGTCTTGAAGACTGCATAGATATCGACCAACATGGCCGAGTCTAGCCAACGTCGATGAAATGCCATCCTGTTGGACTTCGCTATAATTTTTTTTATTTTAGTTAATTACTCGAAAATAAACAGCTTGCAAACAAATATGATTGAAGAATGTAGTAGTACACTTTTTGTTTATGTAAACGCTTAAATTATGTTTTAAAGACTCTTAGTCAACCGATCATTGTTGGTGCTCTTTTACGTAATTAAATATCCTTTCCAACGAAAGTTTAATAGTTTATTTGCATCTCATTGTTTACAATCAAATATGCATACATATATATATACATTGTCTCATACATAAAACATGAATTGTAAACACCATTCTAAAATAATTATAGGAGACGAATGTCAACGTTTAATGTCTGTATCAATTAAGCGCTTTCGAATGCATTTCACCATAAGCGTCCTGGAGATGGTAATTTTTACTATAAGGTTTCATAGCTCATATGACCTACATAGATATATAACCATGCAAAAAAAAACAATTAACTGAAGAGTCGCTAATGTTGGATTCATGGCAGGTTGTTTATTGCGATCAAAAGATATAAAGGTTTCCCCAATCATAACAGCCAATTAGCCACGGGGTACATACCAACAGCCAACTAGCAACGGGGTACCATATGTACCCCGTGGCTAATTGGCTGTCCTAAGCAGGATCGTTGGTTAGATCAGAGGCCATAAATCACAAACACTGGCCACCCGTGGTGTGTTGACATCAGATATATTTACAATAATTGTGTAACATTTTTTAATTTTATTTATATTGTGCATTTATCAGTGAAACTAAACGCATTCGAAAGTTGATTATGTTCATTCGGATTTGCAAAAAAAAAAAATATATGACATTTTTTCATATTATGTCTGTTAAATGCTTCATTTTTATTTAAAAAATATTTTAGTTAAACAATTATATTACGTCGTTTTAATACGACAATATTAGAAAAATATAACCAATGCTAAACAAATTTAAAGACAGTCCAGCGATCACGATGACATTTCTGATCATGTACAATAGACGCTTATCTTTCTCGTTTTAGCCATACGAGATTATGCGAGATTCGATTATGTACACATTCACTCTCTTATTACTTCACTGTCCTGATGAATCTGTCAATGAATGCATTCTCATCAAAATCAGTGAATTAAGAAGATTATTAGTTCACTGTCAAAATCAACGATTTTTTGTGAGAGAATTCAGAAGAAAAAGATAAGGTGACCTGTAAATCTGAAATGTAGCTATGACAGAAAAGTGTAAACAAACAAACAGAACATGCAGAAGTCGGTATACCCCACCCACTTTATTTAGGTTTACCACCACCAATTACATGTAAACCTCCGAGGTGTAGTCGAATGTAGTTCCTATAATAAAAAGTAATCCCTCCTTTTTCGATGGAAATGGGCATTATAAGTAGGGGAAAACTGCCCATTTCTATTCGATTTTGTGGTTATATGTATAAGAAGCGTATTAATAGGTTTTACTGGATCACTGATGAACATTTTCGAAATTTCGACTCTATGCATACACTTTGTGAGCAAGGAAAACAGTCGATCAATAAAAACAGCTGTACCCTTGACCTGTTTAGTAAACAAACAAGAACTTTCTTACATGTCTTGTGACCCCAAGTTTTCTGGTGATTTTTCAAGTGGAAAAATAGTTTTCTATATGAACATTACACTGCTGCATTATCCATACTTGAGTTGAATTTGCAGCAAATCATTAATATGTGACACTTTAACATTGGTGTCTATGGGGAAAATAATTGGTGCTTTCATACCTATAAGAGATGCGTGCAGTAATTAGGACTCGCTCAGATTCGTACCTAGGGACACTTTTCCGACAACAATTGGTAAAATAAGCTCAGAAATAAGTTTTCCATAGTTTATTACATAGGTTTTGAGCGTTTTTAGTCCAATTTTGTCTATAAAAGCCGTAATTTTGAGTTTAATTTTTTTTTCTTGTTTAAAATGACGTATTGGTGAAGTGTTTGCAGTTGAACTATGTCTTTTTGGTATCAACATGTAGGGTTGCATGTTTGCAACATGTTTTCATGAATTAAATTTGCATGACAACAGGTTTGGTAGGCATGAAACCACTAAATCTTTCCCCTACCCCCTAAAATAGGATACTGTGAAAAATGAAGATTTGTGTAAAAGATAAAATATTATTCCGTATCATTCAAACTCGACTTGGTAGCGTTCAGCTAGTATCAGTTCTGATTTTAGCGGTATTTTTGGCATTATTAAGCTCGTATTCGCTACTATAACCAGGTATGCTACCACCAATTGTGAAGAATTTGACTGAAAAATCAATTTTGGCATGAAAATCGACATACATTGGCCTTTTCATCGTCCTAATTGTACCTAAAATGCATATTTTATTTATGTCCATTGAAAGTTCAAAACATTTGATCTATTTGATATGGTGTATGGACAAGAAATGCCGTTTGGTATGACATTTCAGATAGTGTAAAATTAAAAAAAAAATCTCTGACTTTTGTCGATTTCAGACTATTGTCCTTGGTATTCACAAGACCATATCTCTGCAAATAATCATTCGATTTGCATGAAGTAAGTGTTTTTAAGCTTGTTATGAAAATGACAACAAAAACTCCTCATTTAAGAAACATCTGAACATGTTTTCTCCTCTTATAGGTTTACCACCACCAATTACATGTAAACCTCCGAGGTGTAGTCGAATGTAGTTCCTATAATAAAAAGTAATCCCTCCTTTTTCGATGGAAATGGGCATTATAAGTAGGGGAAAACTGCCCATTTCTATTCGATTTTGTGGTTATATGTATAAGAAGCGTATTAATAGGTTTTACTGGATCACTGATGAACATTTTCGAAATTTCGACTCTATGCATACACTTTGTGAGCAAGGAAAACAGTCGATCAATAAAAACAGCTGTACCCTTGACCTGTTTAGTAAACAAACAAGAACTTTCTTACATGTCTTGTGACCCCAAGTTTTCTGGTGATTTTTCAAGTGGAAAAATAGTTTTCTATATGAACATTACACTGCTGCATTATCCATACTTGAGTTGAATTTGCAGCAAATCATTAATATGTGACACTTTAACATTGGTGTCTATGGGGAAAATAATTGGTGCTTTCATACCTTTAGCATAGTGTGTATCAAGTCGCTATGCATTTTTTGACAGAATACGCAAATATTGAAACACATAAAAGCGAACAACATTCAAAAACATATAAAATATAGATCAGTAAGACCCTCTTACATTATTTTTGGTTTGTATCTATCAAAACGAATGAATTGTTCACAAACTTAATTTTGTTTACAGGTTTCTGTGAAGAATTTACAACGGAATGATGGGAACCGGTTGTTGTTGTTGTTGTTGTAACACTTTCGCACCAAAAGCTTTCGCGCTTGCAAGTTAACGGCAAGTCGGCAGTGGTTAAACAATACAGGTTGCCTACATGTACCTATAAGGCTATGTGTTTTATCAGGGAGGGAGTAAGTATACTCCCTGGTTTTATCTTATAGCTGGGAGTTTTTCAGTAATCATGGTTGATTGATTTCAGTATATTGTAACTTGTAACTTGTAACCCGACTTATTCCTGATTCTCTGCAAAATCTTAGATCTGAGACAATGTGCAATACTTTATGGGCCATCCAGTGAATATACACCATTTATAATGTAATGTTTTAATAACTCTGACATCATAACTTATTAACTGTTACATACCTGTCAAGTCTCACACATTGGGCGTGAGACACACGCATTTTGAGGTAAAATCGCACTGACACGCATACATTCTACATTCTCACGCATTCTAAGAAGTTGACCAAATGTTTTTGTCAGCGATATATTTAATAAAATTAAGTATATTTTATACAAAACACAATAAAATTTAGTATAGTTTAACCAGGATTTCCGCATCTGTTTCGTATATAAAATTGTTATTCAATGAATTCAGTTAAACTGTATGATCATATGAACAGTATTACAAGTAGATATCTCTAAGCTAAAATGCATAAAATTCAACCAAAGACCGTCTCGGACTTCTGTGGGCTTCACCCCACTGAACCACTAACCAAGGGACAACCACACCTAAGTTCCCATCTCACGCTTGACTTCTATTGGGCCTTGACAGCTATGCTGTTATATGGTTTTGGGAAATTTTAAACTTTCCAACTTTGAATGGATGTATGTAATCAGGTATTTTAAATGTATTAGATAGACCCTGATATACAGGGCTGCCAAAACTTTTAAAGACGAAGTCCTGAACATTTTCAAATTTAAGATTTAAGAAATTTTAAATGGAAGTTTTAGAGCGACTTGATTTGCACACTTATTTTTTAAAGCAAAAATTTCATTCATTCATGCATTTTATATTAATATGTTGTTTTATAGTAAAAGAAAATAACAAATTTAAGATTTAAGAAATTTTAAATGGAAATTTTTGAGCAACTTGATTTGCACACTTATTTTTTAAAGCAAACATTTCATTCATTCATGCAGTTTATATTAACATGTTGTTTTATAGTAAAAGAAAATAATAATTTGTTTTAAATGGTGTTTTATGTCAAATACAAACTCTTCAAAACTCTTAAACTGCCTTACATGGCAACTGGGACAAAGGATTAAAGGGTTTAATCCTTATAATAGTTATTCCAGATGGCAAAATAAGGTCTACATAATGTATTATTGTTACAGGTGCAACATCCAGTTTAATATGTTTACACTTTTATCTTTAAGTGCTATCCTTAAATAATAAATGCAAACTTGATAAATACGTGAATACATTTATAACAGTCTATTAAATCATTTTAGAATTATTTATTTTTTAGAATTTGGTGATTCTTGGTTTCAAGAAACTCATTACTCAATAAGTGATACAAACAGCCTTAATCTGTTTCTCACTGCAATTAAAAGGCTCATTCTGTTCTGAGAACACACTGAGTTCATCAGAATAGCATGACGTGATGTCATAATAGCATGATGTGATGTCATAATACCATGGTGACGTGACATCATAATACCAAGGTGTGATGTCATAATACCAGAAAGTGGTGTCATGATAGAAGCAACCAGATGAAAATAAAAATTAAGCATTCTGATTGGTTCAGTGATAAAAATTGGACCAATAAAACCAGTTAATTTAAAGCTCATTACATTCTCAGAACACACTGAGGTTTTACTGGACATTTAGTAATGAGGTTCTTGAAACCCAGAAACACAAAATTCTAATAATAAAATAATTCTAAAATGATTTAATAGACTGTTTTATGTGAATTAATCAATACACACACGACCCTAGCTGCCTGGACAAATGTGTGATCATATTAAAGCCGCTATCCCGCCAACAACGGGAAAATGTACCGATTATTTTTTATTCTCAACAGCGGAGTAGGATAATTTGATTTATTACACATGACCATAACTTCAGTAAATTTGTGTGCTCTCCAGATACATATTGAAATTACTTGTTGACATTCATTGCCAAAGCATCGAATTAGAAGATACCAACTCTAAATTCTTTTTACACATAATTTAAGTACCTGTGAATAAATCTAGACTTTTAATCAGCACACAAGCATAATTTTGTGACAGCAGCATATGGATAAAATTTGGAAGAATGGTTTGTAGCACAATTTTGGTGATTTAGTTTCTTTAAACTGGAAGTAGCATGTAAAAATAACCAGTATTATCTAAGATTTTTTTTTTTTAAATGCAATTTTAATAGGCTTACACATAATATAGGTGACATATTCAATATTATTGCCAAATAGCTTATTTTTTTATCAATAGTTCATTTATATATTTTTAGTATCCCATATATATTTCAGGATAACTGAGAACACTGCCTTGACTTGACATTAGAAGCTGAACACAAATAAGCGCCAGTTATGAATCAGAGCGGAAAAGACCTCGCCAGGCAAGCAGTGGAAGACAAATATCGTGATAAAAACTTCCCTCAGGTTCTCTATAAGAGCAACAACTTTCTGTGCATCAATAAATGTTTCGACATCAAGATAAACAGTGATGACCCTGCAGAAATGACAACAGAGCATCAGTTACGCCGTATGTTTCCAGAACTTGTAGATGAAAAATGTAAACATGCTTTCAGGTATAAACTATGCATGTAAAAATTGTATATGTATATAATAAAATGTGTTTTGAAATTATGTTAATCAGAAATCTTGGCATTTAAAGCCACTGACCCACCAACAACAGAGAAAATGTATACATTAACAATTATTGTTGACTTTATTCTCAACACAGAAGTAGGTTAATATTATTCATCACACGCGACCATAACTTCATAACAGTTTTGTGCTCTCCATCCCTACGGAAATTACCTGTTGACATTCGTTGCTGAAGCATCAAATTATGTTACCAACTCTTAATTCATTTTAGGCATACTTATAATGATGGGTATTTTAAGTACCCATGAATAAATCTCTATTTTTAATTGGCACATATGCATTCTTTTATGAGCTAAACACATGGATAGAGTTTAGAAGAATGTATTTGTAGCGAAATTTGGCGGTTTATAGTTTCTTCAATTTTGGCATAGTATACACAATACCTAAATAAGCAATTACATTTTATACCAGTTCATCAAATGACTTCAACCTCCTAAACACTGTTGAGGTCAGAGTTATTGATTTTTGTTTTACGAGTAAGTTAATTATATCAGTGATTATGAATTTTCTTTCACAAAGATATCCCTGTCTTACACCTACAGAAATGGAATAAATTGATTTTTATACCCGAACTCTGAGCCTGCCCTGAAATAAAAATCATTTTTATTATATTTTTATCCAGGCTATTAAGGACATCCAGATGAAGTATCAGAATCATAAAAAAGGCTATGAACCGGTCAGAGAAATCTCAGATTAAGTGGTAGTGTACATGCCTGACACGCTGATGACCTTGAGTATTAAGTAAGTCAGGCTGCTTTACAAGTCCGTCAGAAAGGGACATACATTAACTGGATGGTCCCATTGTCTGGAATCTATCCTTCGGGCAAATAAAAAGAGTGCTGATCTTGGATTCCGCTGTATCCACTTTTTCTTAGAGGCTCTAAATAACATATATGATGTGTTAATGGGCTGTTAAACCACAATTCAGTTTGTGATTTAAACTTTGTATTTTGCAGGTTTGTTCATCGTCTAGACTTCGCTACAAGTGGTGCCATCTGTCTGGGCCTAAACAAAACTGCCGCAAGACATCTCGATTTGCAGTTTAAACAGAAAAAAGTTGTGAAATATTACCTTGCACTGGTATGTTTTATAATACAGTAAATCTACTCTTCTTGCATTGGTCACAAATAACTACATAATTTTTGGCTCGACTATTCGAAGAATAGTGAGAGCTATCCTATTCACCACAGCGTCGGCGTCTCCAACTTCACCTTAAAGTTTTTGTGCAATAGATTTATAACTTCAATACTACTCAAGCTATTGCATTAAAACTTTATACTAATGTTTCCCATCAAATTCTGCACCTTATCCAATAATCCCCATAACTCTTCCTTTCATTTTGACAAAGTTATGGCCCTTTGATTGTCATGTCTTTACCTTAAAGATTTTGTGCAATAGATTTATAACTTCAATACTACTGAAGCTATTGCATTAACACTTTATACTAATGTTTCCCATCAAATTCTGCACCTTATCCAACAATCCCCATAACTCTTCCTTTCATTTTGACAAAGTTATGGCCCTTTGATTGTCATGTCTTTACCTTAAAGTTCTTGTGCAATAGATTTATAACTTTAAAACTACTAAAGCTATTGCATTAAAACGTTATACTAATGTTTCCCATCAAATTCTGCACCTTTTCCAACAATCCCCATAACTCTTCCTTTCATTTTGACAAAGTTATGGCCCTTTGCTTGTCTTGTCTTTACCTTGACGTTTTTGTGCAATAGATTTATAACTTCAAATCTACTCAAGTTATTGCCTTAAAATTTTAAACTAATGTTTCGCATCAAATTCTGTACGTTATCCAACAATCCCCATGACTCTTCCATTCATTTTGACAAAATTATGGCCCTTGAATTGGTAAAAAATGTAATTTTTACATAGAAGTATATAGGAAAAACACTTCAAATTCTTCTTCTCCGAAACAAAAAGGGCTGCAGCTTACATATTTTGTATGTAGCATTGTCTAGTAGTCCTCTACCAAGTTTGCTCAAATGGTGACCCTGTGTTCAGAATTGGACCCGCCCCGTGTTCACAAGAGGTGAAACATGAGGGTGTGGGTGGGCCCCTTGAGTCATAACTTTGTAACCGTTGAGATCCCCACCCTATAACCACATATACACTTACTGTACATGAACAGACAGATACAACCATCCAGCCAGCATAGACACCGGGTTGCTTCCCCACCCCTGGGGACATAGCCCCTCGATCATGACTTGGGGAAACCATTGAGATCCCCCCCACCCTTTATAACCATATATACACTTACTGGGCATGAACAGACAGATATAAGGCAAAAAAAAAAAATAGGTGTGTTTCCTATTGCATGCTCTAAAAAAATAGGGTCGGTAGGTTGGCATTTTTTTTTTTTTTTTTTTTCATTAAACGTTTTAGGGTCGGCCCCTTAAAAATAGGGTCGGTCGGGCCACCGGAAACACTTTTTTTTTTTTTGGCCTAACCATCCAACCAGCATAGACCTGATCTCCTTCTCCACCCCTGGTGACATAGCCCCTGGGTCATAACTTGTTTACCGTTGAGATCCCCACCCTATAACCATATATATACACTTACTGGGCATGAACAGATGGATATAACCACCCAATCAGCATAGACCCCGGGCTCCTTCCCCACCCCTGGGGACATAACCCTTCGGTCATAACTTGGAAACCATTGAGATCCGCACCCTGTATCCATATATACAGTTACTGGGCATGAACAGACGGATACAACCACTCAACCAGCATAGACCCCAATCTCCTTCCCCAACTCTGGGGACATAGCCTCTTGGTCATAATTTGGAAACCGTTAAGATCTCTACCCTATAACTATATATACACTTACTGGGCATTAACAGACGGATACTACCATCCAACCAGCATAGACCCTGGACTCCTTCCCCACCCCTGGTGACATTACCCCTAGGTCATAACTTGTAAATCGTTGAGATACCTACCCTATAACCATATATACACTTACTGGGCATTAACAGATGGATACAACCATCCAACCAGCATAGACCCTAGGATTCTTCCCCACTTTTGTGGACCTATTTCCTGGGTCAAATAATTTGATATTTTTAGCTTGACTGTTCGAAGGATCTTATGGGGTCTATAGGTCAAAGTTCATGGTCACAAATTGCATTTATGTGTTAACATGTAAATAACTTCAACATTTTTTATCCAATCATCATCAGACTTACATACTCTATTATAAATGGGACTATGGTCGTATCTACTGAGTTCAACATCATTGCATGAAAGGTCAAGGTCACAAAGGGGTCAAAGGTCAAATGAAATTTCCATATACTTTTAACATATTTTCTTCAAATTTTCAACTTATAAAATTTCCATTATGTATCCTTTGAAAGAGTTATTACCTCCGTATCATCACAGACAAATTGTGGCCCTTGATTTAATGAATTTCCAATGTTTTCCTTCTTGACACATTCAGCTCGCCCCTTTGTTTTCAATTATTTTTTTCTGATGGTATGCCGGGTGTATCATTTCTTGTTCTCCTAAAATTCGAAATAGTCGAGCTACGTTGTCCTCTGACAGCTCTTGTTTATAATGACAGCGGGCATGTGTATGAATTAATTGTATGACAGGAGTACATTGTATTTTAATTGGTATTTCTTTTTATGTCTATTACTGCTATGACATGAAAATATGTGTTCATATTTTTTTTTTCGAGAATTACTAGCATAATATATAGAGGATCTGACATGAGTTGTCGAGTTCATGAATTTGTTATTAAGCGAGTCTCCGGCGAGCTTAATAACAAATTCCTGGACGAGTTTAATAAAATTTTGTATGAAATGACAACGAGTGTCAGATCCTTTTTATCACATGGTTCAAAAACGACAAGAAACTTGCAATTAAACCCAACCAATCAAACCAGAACGATACCTCCGACAGACAACAGCACGTGTATAAAGCACTTGCACGGTCGCCATGTATTACACATGGTTAATATAAGGAAATACGTAATGGGTATATTATACGGAATACAAGCAGTTCCATGTGATAAAAAATTGTATGTATATGTACTACTTGTACAACATGAACTTATATTATGGATTGTGAACATTTTTTTTTTTATAGTTTAGACCAGATTTCTTTTTGGGGGTGGTTCTCATATTTTTTTTGAAACACATGGTTGTTTGAAATGTGGGACCAAAATATGGATACCGGAAACTTTTTTTTCAATTTGTTTGTGTTTTTGAACTTTTGGATTTCTTTTTCATTTTCATATTTGGGAATTACATAAGTGCTAATACTTCTGGAATGTTTTTTTACATCTCCATGGAAAGTGAAAGTTTGAAAATCAATACATAATATTTCGATAATAAAAGTTCTTTAAAATTTCAAATGTGCAGGTCCGAGGTCATGTGAAGGACGACAGTCTATTTATAGACGTCGCTGCGGGTGACCTGCAGGACGACAGTTGGTCAGGTAGACGATGTGCCATGGACCATCCTTTGTGTTTTAATCCTAAAAACACCCAGACACTGCTGGTGTGCCTTGAGCGAGGAACTTATGATGATAAACCAGTCTCAAAAGTTCTTTTAAAACCATTTACAGGTATTTGAATACTAGTACATGTACACGACATCGTGCTAGTTGATAAATTTCTTCTTTGAACTTTAATGGACCGAATATTATTTTGCTTGATATAATGATTTCTTTTAAAGATGAATTATAGTGAACAACAGTGTTATAGTATGTATAATTGTAGTGAACAACAGTGTTATAGTATGTATAATTGTGGTGAACAACAGTGTTATAGTATGTATAATTGTGGTGAACAACAGTGTTATAGTATGTATAATTGTAGTGAACAACAGTGTTATAGTATGTATAATTGTAGTGAACAACAGTGTTATAGTATGTATAATTGTAGTGAACAACAGTGTTATAGTATGTATAATTGTAGTGAACAACAGTGTTACAGTGTGTATAATTGTAGTGAACAACAGTGTTATAGTATGTATAATTGTAGTGAACAACAGTGTTACAGTGTGTATAATTGTAGTGAACAACAGTGTTATAGTGTGTATAATTGTAGTGAACAACAGTGTTATAGTATGTATACTTGTAATGAACAACAGTGTTACAGTGTGTATAATTGTAGTGAACAACAGTGTTATAGTGTGTATAATTGTAGTGAACAACAGTGTTACAGTGTGTATAATTGTAGTGAACAACAGTGTTATAGTGTGTATAATTGTAGTGAACAACAGTGTTATAGTGTGTATAATTGTAGTGAACAACAGTGTTATAGTGTGTATAATTGTAGTGAACAACAGTGTTATAGTATGTATAATTGTAGTGAACAACAGTGTTATAGTATGTATAATTGTAGTGAACAACAGTGTTATAGTCTGTATAATTGTAGTGAACAACAGTGTTATAGTGTGTATAATTGTAGTTGAACAACAGTGTTATAGTATGTATAATTGTAGGTGAACAACAGTGTTATAGTGTGTATAATTGTAGTGAACAACAGTGTTATAGTATGTATATTGTAGTGAACAACAGTGTTATAGTGTGTATAATTGTAGTGAACACCAGTGTTATAGTGTGTATAATTGTAGTGAACACAGTGTTATAGTATGTATAATTGTAGTGAACAACAAGTGTTATAGTGTGTATAATTGTAGTGAACAACAGTGTTATAGTATGTATAATTGTAGTGAACACAGTGTTATAGTGTGTGATAATTGTAGTGAACAACAGTGTTATAGTATGTATAATTGTAGTGAACAACAGTGTTATAGTGTGTATAATTGTAGTGAACAGCAGTGTTATAGTATGTATAATTGTAGTGAACAACAGTGTTATAGTATGTATAATTGTAGTGAACAACAGTTGTTATAGTGTTATAATTGTAGTGAACAACAGTGTTATAGTATGTATAATTGTAGTGAACAACAGTGTTATAGTCTGTATAATTGTAGTGAACAACAGTGTTATAGTCTGTATAATTGTAGTGAACAACAGTGTTATAGTATGTTAATTGTAGTGAACAGTCAGTGTTACAGTGTGTATAATTGTAGTGAACAACAGTGTTTATAGTGTGTATAATTGTAGTGAACAACAGTGTTATAGTATGTATAATTGAAATGAACAACAGTGTTACAGTGTGTATAATTGTAGTGAACAACAGTGTTATAGTATGTATAATTGTTAGTGAACAACAGTGTTATAGTATGTATATTGTAGTGAACAACAGTGTTATAGTATGTATAATTGTAGTGAACAACAGTGGTTATAGTCTGTATAATTGTAGTGAACAACAGTGTTATAGTGTGTATAATTGTAGTGAACAACAGTGTTATAGTGTGTATAATTGTAGTGAACAACAGTGTTATAGTGTGTATAATTGTAGTGAACAACAGTGTTATAGTGTGTATAATTGTAGTGAACAACAGTGTTATAGTGTGTATAATTGTAGTGAACACAGTTTATAGTATGTATATTTGTAGGAACAACAGTGTTATAGTGTGTATAATTGTAGTGAACAACAGGGTTATAGTATGTATAAATTGTTGTGAACACAGTGTTATATTGTGTATATTGTAGTGAACAACAGGTGTTATAGTGTGATAATTGTAGTGAACAACAGTGTTATAGTATGTATAATTGTAGTGAACAGACAGTGTTATAGTGTGTATAATTGTAGTGAACAACAGTGTTATAGTATGTATAATTGTAGTGAACAACAGTGTTATAGTCTGTATAATTGTAGTGAACAACAGTGTTATAGTGTGTATAATTGTAGTGAACAACAGTGTTATAGTATGTATAAATTGTAGTGAACAACAGTGTTATAGTGTGTATAATTGTAGTGAACAACAGTGTTATAGTATGTATAATTGTAAGTGAACAACAGTGTTATAGTGTGTATAATTGTAATGAACAACAGTGTTATAGTATGTATAATTGTAGTGAACAACAGTGTTATAGTGTGTATAATTGTAGTGAGACAACAGTGTTATAGTGTGTATAATTGTAGTGACAGTGTTATAGTGTGTATAATTGTAGTGAACAACGGTGTTATAGTGTGTATAATTGTATTGAACAACAGTGTTATAGTGTGTATAATTGTAGTGAACAACAGT
>JAWPHD010012702.1:0-73938 GCA_037043455.1 Cyrtodaria siliqua
CAAACTTCACTTTTCTTTGTCTGCCGGACCTGTTTAATAAAAAATACATGAAGGATTTTATTTCATATTGTTCACAGTGATTGTAAATGATTGCAAAAAGTAAATATTTATGAATTTCAAAGCAATTATTTCGACTAAATTTGTTGAAAATATAAAACTAAATAATGGTCAATTGCAAATCAATGTTTGATCTTTTGAAGTTGGCATACTAGATATCGAAATAAATAAGTTACAGTATTTTTAATCTGGTAAGGGCCATGTCAGAATTAACCGTTTGAGATTTAATTCTGGAATTGCCCTAAGAACAGATCAACCCTCTATCACATAACATTTAAGTTGTATTACAATGATGAAACTGCACATACAAATCATTAAAATTACCTTGACTGTGTTGTATGCAATGTGTGTTGCGAGTGTGGAACTCTTTCAAATGTAGACGAATTTGTTGCTGAACATACATGAGGGGGCTGCTTCACTTTGGGCTAAGGCAAAATATGAAGTTAAACATTTATAATAGTTATTTTTAAAAATGTATTTCTGAAAGTCATGTGTAGGATAATGCAAATCATAAATACAACAATATGTCCTATAGGCAACAGCATATAATGTTGCAATAATTTTAGTGCAGAAATTACCGTAGATGTTTCTTTTTTGGGTGAGATATACTGAACATAATTTATTTACATAAAATAGGAGGTGATAAGGAATGTAATTACATGTACTTGTACGTACGCGTACATATATGTTTATTGTGTTATTTCTTGTTGGTCAAAATAACCAGACTCAGTGAGATATTATTAGCGGTAATTGCTGTTTTCTTTAACAGAACTTATTTTCTTCTTTAAAGTGGCCATAAATATTTATTGCCTTGTTTATGCAGTGTGATTGAATGTAATATAATTCAATTAATGCTACATGTTAATAGTGTTGATAATACCTTTAACATACTAAAAACATACCTTAAACTTCTCTGAGCCTTGTACTGTGTGAGCACCAGTACTAGTTGATGGTAATATTTTCCGAATATTTCCAATCAGTGGCTGTGTTGTCTGAAAATGTAAAAGAAATGGTTACGTAAATATTTGTTTTAAAATAATACCTATATATGAAATATACCATGTAATAGTAGAATTATTATAACTTTAAAGAGTAAATACCATATTCATGAGATTGCTTTATAGGAATTATACACTTTAGAAATGTTTTTTAAATAAAATATTCTTTGAAAGCGCTTCATTGCTGAAGAGGGCAAACATGCAGCATTTGAAACCTTCTAAAGCCACAATGCTCAGTTCTTATACCACAGGAAGCTTGACTTGTGAGAAAGGTTCTATCATTACATATGGCAGGAGGTACCTAGGAATAAGTTCAGACTCATGCACTGAAAATTAACTGTCATGCATTGCCTAACATGCGCTTAAAATGATTTTCAATGCCAATGAAAGCAACAAATCATTAAAGCATATAATGCAAAGTTGTTCATCCACACTTTTTTAAGTCGGTATGACATGGCAAGGATCATTCCATTTAAAGTGGTTTGCTTTTCTGTACAATTTATGATGAGACGAAAAATTTACATTTTCATCTAATTACCTTAAAACTTCAAATGTGCCTTTAATGGTATGGTTGTATTTTTCTGCTTTAATAACGTACCTGTACTATCACATTTGCTGGAGGATCATCACTCAGTGCGCATACAGACACTTCATTGGGTGATGTTGGACTGCTGTCTCTTGAAATTCTCCTTAACGTACGCCTTGCTTTATACTCCGAGGAGAACTGAAGTAAACGATAAACATGTTACATCATGGCATGAATTAAGTATCCATATAAATTGAAAAATATGAATAATATATTTAACGGAACCTCTCTCCCACCACTCACCTGACACACAATATGTATTGCTTCCCCCCACCCCCCCACCCCACCCCCCCCCCTATATATATATATATATATATATTATTATTATATACAAGGGTGAGAAAATACATACATCTACAAAATACCTCATCAGGAGTACACAAACACTAAAATAACAAATACACTGCCAAACGATAAGATGTTTTTTAAATAGTTTTATTTAAACTGCCGTGTATTTTAGTGTTTTTTTGTTTCGTATTTGTTATTTTCGTGTTTGTGTACTCCTGATGAAGGCGTAAGCCGAAAGCGCTTGGGTTTTTATAAACTGTAGCACTGTATAAATGTTTTTTTCCCCATCTATATTATTATATATATATATACTTATACTTATTAATATACAATACAGATGAATGCGTTTGAATAGCAGATGCTTTAAACGACTGCGTTGTAACATTTTTAAAGCTAAAGAATGTGGATTCTTCACTACAAATGAATAAAAAAAAGATGTACAACAGTAACAGAATAAAAAGCAATTTGTTTTTATCACTTTTATGAATTAAATAGATATAGTATGTTTTCAGGATCATATTCATACAATTTCATGAACACCACTGTTCATTACTTTCAAACTAAAATATCTTCTTTTATATAAATTTATCATTCGCCTATCAGGCATTAATAGTACACACATGTATAACATAAATTGAAAACATCATAAATTAGACACAAATTTCAAATAATTATCAATTGATTTGTTTTGTTTGGATTGTGTTTTACGTCATTTTCAACACATGTAACGTTATATATATAATTACGGTCGATTTTTTGTGGTGGAGCCCACCCACTTTTCCTGGGTAGAACCAGTACTGTACACCTCCCGCCATCTGTAAGTATCGACAGTTTCTCACAAGTCGAGCTCACAGAGGGATTCGAACCCGCAGCGGTGAGAGGCGAAAGTTTACAACACAACGTTGTTAACCATTCTGCCACGGTGATGGTAATTATTAATTGAATAAAGGTATATATATAATTATACACTCAAGTGATATGAAAACGCAACACGGGAATTTCCGCTATATATTGTATGTACAATATGCTGCTTTTAATCGAATGGTACATGGCTACGTAAGACCTTTTCTTTTGGAAAAAATACTAAAACAACAAATAATACAGCAAATAGTATTCCTGCAATGTTTCATTATTCACAGAGTACGGGTTTGGCTCAATCATGTGAGCAAACTTAGGATGCCAAATTTTGCAAACTATTTACGTTAAATACAGTACTGAACTAGCTCAAGTTTTCGAAGAGCAACTTCAACATTGATGAAGTTCTTGTTACAAAGTGTAGTGTGATTAAAACGTCTACAGCATCACAGTTGTCTCCTTTCTCTAGTTAACTGCAACTTTTGTTTAAAAAAACATCTTGGGATTTCTTTGGAATATTATGTGCAATTAAGTGTGCAGTATATACAATATATAGCGGAAATTCCCGTGTTGCGTTTTCATATCACTTGAGTGTATATCTTTATGAGCTTGTTGCTGTATCTGTACTTGTCAAATTTATACAGGAATGTTCATACTCATTTATATACTTCCTAAACTTACCCAAGGGATGGATGGTTTTCTAATCCCAGATGTACATTTAAATCTTGGTACAGCAAGCTCTGGTAACATGTGTGTAAAAAAGAAGGCTGACAATTTTGGAACCATCACCTTTATCCATAACTGTCTATCTATTAAAATTCTTTCTATAAAAATGTCGTGTGGGTCCGTTCTCCTGACAACAAAATCACACCAGGGCTTATTTAATATGTTCAGTTGGCCTTGTACCTGGTAGAAGTATTTATGATTTCTTTTCAGTTGTACAGTGCCATGTTCATCTTCTTTCAAACAAAATGTCTTAATCTGTTTAACTGCATCTGTTATTGGCAAAACATTGTTTTGAAGCAAGTTCTTCATTTCAAGAAGACCTTCACCACCGTCGGTTTCAACCACCAAACCGTCACTGCTTGCTCCAAGGTATGGAAACTCTGTGCTTATCATAAACCCTAATGGTTTGACGTCTGATATAGTGTTGCATTCTCGGTTTTTATTCATAATGTATTCCTTTATGGTTGATGACTCTTCTTTTAATCCTTTTGCTGTGTATCTGTTTCCTCTAAATGTTGTGTATAACAGCCTTTTAACCACTGCAGGATTGTTGTTATTCGGGGACCTGCATACAATTTCACCAAATGAACAGCTTGTGAGCCTAAGTTTTCGTTCGTGAAACCACCTATCACTCAGGCTTTGATCGACAGTTGCTCTTTCCACATGCTTTATTTCATGTTCCTGTAGGTCAACACTGTTTACATACAGTTCCTCACATTCTTTGTTCAATTCAGTCATAGGTATGTCCGGTTCATCACTGAGGATATTAGGTCCATAGTCTAACTTTGCCCTTTTAGTGTTGCACTGGGATTGACCCTCCAGTTTCCTTTTTCTCTTCTTTAACTTATTTTCAGGCTTCTTCTGAGACCGTATGCTCTTTTCAAACTGCTTGGCTCTACGCCTATATGTGTCGATGAATACAGAATCGGCTCTTTTTCCCGTTACTGACGTATACACGATAGGTGACCATGCAGGTCCTTTCATTGATCGCAGTCCCCCACCATAGCATCTGCCGTAAAAAGAGCCACGGAAACACTTATTGTACATTTTGCCACCATCAAATTTACACCTTATGTTCATCCATGACTCTGCAAGATTGGATGTAAAGTTGCCAATGAGGCGATCAGCTTTCATGGCTAACCTGTTTAAGTACAGATAAATATCCTTCAACATTACTTCATCAACATGTACTTCACTTCTGTCACCTCCTTGTCTGATCTTGTACATTTCACTTTCACTCAATTCCTTTGTACTATCTTTCCAATATCTACATTGATCGTCCAGAACATCCTCAGAACTATCTCGTACTTCACTATCATCAATGTCGTCTTCAGTCTGATCTTCATGTCTACTTTGTTGCGTGTCTTTATGCTTACAAAAGTCGGTTGAGCATAGGTCATGAATACCTAGTACATGTCGTCCTGCATTCCTTATGTCCTTTTTTAATGTGTCAATGGCTACATTTCTATCAACCGCTTCATCACTCCTCATTCTTATCACGCATCTAACACCTGTCACTAACTGCACAATCGCTCGCTTTGTTAGCTTCCCTTTTCCCTTATATTGGGGCTTTTCAGAAACAAGTTGTTCTAAACTCGACCGCAGGCACTTGGTAGCATGATTGGCACATTCCAAATTTTTGACATGTACTACCTAAATTGGAACTTGTTGTTGCACTGATGCAAATACGGAACTATCTCCATCGCCGATCATATGCATGTATCTGACTCCATGTTTCTTTTCGCATTCTAAAAATCCTTCAACTATTATGTCGCTCTCCATCGACTGAGCACTGGAGTCCCAGTTTCGGAAACATTGGTGCTGCCTTGGTTCAATGTTTCTTGTTCGAGCTTGGCTGCATATGTAGCACAAACGGTTGCGAACTCCAATGAATAGAAGTTTTTTGGTATGTGCGCCAAAAATAACTGCAACACCACCCATAGCATTATACGTGTGCTTGTGGCTACGTTTGGACCAGCCACCATCACATATGACAGTAATTGCTGGTATACCCTGAAAAAAGCTGTTGCTTTCAATAGCATGTTGCCGTTCCTCTTCTCCAGCTCTCTTCATATCCTTTTCTAGCTCTGTCTTCCACCATACTCCAATTTCCTCCTCTAGCTGGCTATACTTTTGTTCAGTGATGCCTGGCACACCCATTGTTCCAAGGCACTCATTTAGAGAGGAACATCCACCACCCGTTACCATACTCCCCCATACAGCTTTAGTATTAATCTCACTATATGTACCCTTTTCCGTGTCAATAGTTTCACTGTTGCTCAATTTGAAGATTTCACCGCACCCATTGCATTTACCCTCTATAACAGTATCAAAAGCATGTCGTCTTTCATTCAACAGTGTTATTGGTGCTCTTCCATTTAAAGCGACTTTCCTAGCTTCGTCACACACCGCACTATGTATAGATATAGTGGATATGTGTTGCTTTAACAAATTCAGATTTATTAACCTATTGCCTTCTAATGTTTCTTCAAATCTATGAAATTTTAGTTTAGTTCCGTCCACGAAGGATCGATAAAGTTTACTCTTTACAATTGGAACACGCCTTAAAACAAATTTGATTCGTGGTTGCCCATTTGTACAAGTTTTCACACTTTTCAGTTGGTAAGATGCAGTTTTCAATTTTTTTTCTCCATAAATTCTCCTTTCTTATATGCCGAGGAGCGTTGTTTGCGAAAAATGGAACAGTGCATACCCGGAGGTAAGTTAAACTTCCTTTTCCTCTTTTTCTGGTTCTTCTTGTTAGCCATTATTCATCCTTTGAGAACTTTTCACCAAAAAATTCAATAGTTATTTCAATAACTTAAATAAATATCCAAGTTGTCACATGTGTTGCCCATAACTGCACACATTTGTACAATGTATCCGGATAATAAAACTGTGTGCATTCAATATTGAAATAAATAAATAATTAATTAAATATACTTCCCAAATAAGCTCCAAAGGGCACACATATTTCAACAATCCACAAGCAACACTTCCAGTTCTTATTCCAGTAAATAAATAAATGCAATAAATATCACATGCGTTGAAAGTATTCACCAGATATCCACAAACATCTCCATTATCCAAAGGAAATAGAAGCTCAGCTGAATGCAATAGTAAACTTCAGTTACTGATATTTTATCACAAGCACTAATATCTATATGCCACTATAGGTGAGTCACTGTATTTATAATTTTTGTCAAAATCATATCACATAAGACACTTATTGTACACCATACCTAGCAAAACTTAGCCTCAACACCTGTTACCAAATTCATTTATTTATTTTTCTTTCTCATTCATTTATTTATTTATATATGTAATAACATGTAAACATATTCGATATAACAATTGCAATCACATAATACCAAAAAATAAATACAAAAATAAAAAATACAAACATTCGAAAAATTACCATAACAATAGGTTCATTTACATATCAATGAAAATATGAATCAAATCATCTGCTTTCAAAACGCATTCATACCCACATTAAGTAATCGCAACGTCTACGTGTAAATCAAACAGTGCAGATACTTAGAAAATCCCTTATTTTAAACGACGGTGGTAATTATAAGTGATATATGCCGTTCAATACCTTGTTATTCGACTGAAAATTGCTATTCCTTTGAAGTCGCCAAAATTCGTCGCCATTTCAATTCCGGAAAAGGAAGTACTTCCGTGGTTCCCCAATATCCAATGTCTTGTTCCCCTTAGCCGGCAAACACTACTTTTAACGTACCAAGTATGAATGCGCAATATAAAGTAGAAATCCACAAAATAATTAAAAGTAATACTTTCAGTCATTGGATGCGTTTTATAGCTTATTTAGTTTAGGAAAAATATGAAATACAACAATTTAACAAAATCTTTATTCCAAATGGAAAAAATATACCATCTTACCTCAGTTGATCAGTTCCCGCGTAGTAATATTTAACAACAACAACCAGTTAATCGGCTCTATCCGCTTCATTTTCGCAAACGATGTCAACAAACCGTCAACACCCAGTTCTTCAGGTAGTTTTGTTATTAAAGGCACATGTCAATGTAATCGATCAATGAAATCCAATGCTCCACATGCTTGGCAACGAAGAGACACAGACTGTACAGCCATCGGTAAAAGGTATGCCTCCTAAAACAACGCATCCGATTTTGACATTTCTGTCAGCAGCAAAGAAAAAAATATCAAAATGGCGACCACGGAACCGCGTGTACCGCTAAGGACGTATAGGGAAAGTACGCGTCAGAGTACTTTAGCCAAACTATAAACTCCTTTGTCCCTCAACTGTTAATAGCTGAGTATTTTACAGTAACTGTGGACACTTAAAACTTTCTAATGGATAACGTGTTGATCCTTTGCCAAAGCAGCTAAAATTTCGTCTATTTATTGTATTTGCATCTTTATAAACAATGTTTGGGTATTTATTTTAATACCAATTTAATGTTTGAACATGGGTTTTACCTATCAGGTATAAATTTCATCACCCGCTTTCTCTTTTAAACAGTTTTATGATTATCCAAATTTCACAATTTTCACTGCTGTCATGGTGGATTTCCTTTTGGAAATACCTTAATCCTTTTGAATTCACTATGTACAGAGAGAGACGTTAATCCTTTGAAATACACTATATAACAAGACTAGTTTTTGCTTTGAAAACATCAACAGGTTTGTTTTTGGTGCAAGACACGTGCCATTTGTGTCTTAATACAAAGCTTTCACGTGCTAGACCATCGTGACCCATATATGCCGATAATAAAAACCTAGCAAAATACAGCAAAGGGACGCACACAGGTTTATATTATAAACAAGGTGACCAGTCTGACTTTTCAGTTTGCTAAATCCATATAAAGGTAATGGGGAGGTAATCAGCATTCCTTACACAACTTGATTGCTGATCTCATCTTAAAGAAAATGAAAGAAAGAAAGAAAGCAGAAAGAAAGACAAACTGATAGATAGATAAATGCAAGTTGATATGTATGCAACATGTTGTTATATATATGTTTGAAACATCATTGATTGTATTGTATCGTGTATATAATTGAATAAAGTTTTATATAAAAAAAAACAAAAAAAACCCTCCATTATTGTCATACATAATACAGTGTATTTAACGTTTACACCCGAGTTTTGCAAAGTATTAAATGACCTAAATGAATGAATGATCTAGTATACGTGTATTTAAACTTCCAGGGCATTGATAACAGTTTAAGGAAGTTAGACTGTGTTACCAGGTACTATATGCATCAATTTTCTTTTTTTACTTGTCTATACAATAATACGATTATAAATAAATAACTTCGTCTTTATGTTCCTGAAGTTTTCTTCTATTTAATAATATTTTATTGCTTGATGTTATTTACATAAATACATGTGATATACAAATCACAATAATAAATAACATTTACAAATGGATTGGACCACGAGTTCAACATCAGTTACGGTCCTTTCCAAGTTTTCTTAATAAGTAAGAATGAATGAATAAATGGTGTTTTAGGGCACGTCGACACATAAATAGGTCATATTGTGCGCAAAAACTGACGAAAGATGAAGAAATGAAGGATTAATTAAAACTTAATGTAAATATAGCAAGATAAAACTATTAAAAAATAAGGGATGATATGGTAGTAATATAAACTATATATGTAAATCAACAAATGCCCAAAAACGGGTATATAAAAAAGTAAATATATACACGAACATATTATAATGATTCATATAGTCCGACTTCCTTCAGGAAATCTAAAACTAGACTAAAATCTATAGTATTAAATAACTCGGTCATAGTATTAACATTGTAGTACCTTTGACGCATAGGATCAAAGTCTACACATTCAAGCAATATGTGTTGGCCGTTAACGGTGCAAAGCAGGGTATACATTCTGGTAATTGCTCAACGTGTAATAAATATGAATGAGTATAACGTGTATGCCCTATTCTGCACCGGCCTAGGACAACTTCCTCTCGACGAATGGGTCTACTAGGTTTACCACCACCAATTACATGTAAACCTCCGAGGTGTATCGAATGTAGTTCCTATAATAAAAAGTAATCCCTCCTTTTTCGATGGAAATGGGCATTATAAGTAGGGGAAAACTGCCCATTTCTATTCGATTTTGTGGTTATATGTATAAGAAGCGTATTAATAGGTTTTACTGGATCACTGATGAACATTTTCGAAATTTTGACTCTATGCTTACACTTTGTGAGCAATGAAAACAGTCGATCAATAAAAACAGCTGTACCCTTGACCTGTTTAGTAAACAAACAAGAACTTTCTTACATGTCTTGTGACCCCACGTTTTCTGGTGATTTTTCAAGTGGAAAAATAGTTTTCTATATGAACATTACACTGCTGCATTATCCATACTTGAGTTGAATTTGCAGCAAATCATTAATACGTGACACTTTAACATTGGTGTCTATGGGGAAAATAATTGGTGCTTTCATACCTATAAGAGATGCGTGCAGTAATTAGGATTCGCTCAGATTCGTACCTAGGGACACTTTTCCGATAACAATTGGTAAAATAAGCTCAGAAATAAGTTTTCCATAGTTTATTACATAGGTTTTGAGCGTTTTTAGTCCAATTTTGTCTATAAAAGCCGTAATTTTGAGTTTCATTTTATTTTCTTGTTTAAAATGACGTATTGGTGAAGTGTTTGCAGTTGAACTATGTCTTTTTGGTATCAACATGTAGGGTTGCATGTTTGCAACATGTTTTCATGAATTAAATTTGCATGACAACAGGTTTGGTAGGCATGAAACCACTAAATCTTTCCCCTACCCCCCTAAAATAGGATACTGTGAAAAATGAAGATTTGTGTAAAAGGTAAAATATTATTCCTTATCATTCAAACTCGACTTGGTAGCGTTCAGCTAGTATCAATTCTGATTTTAGCGGTATTTTTGGCATTATTAAGCTCGTATTCGCTACTATTATCAGGTATGGTACCACCAATTTTGAAGAATTTGACTGAAAAATCAATTTTGGCATGAAAATCGACATAAATTGGCCTTTTCATCGTCCTAATTGTACCTAAAATGCATATTTTATTTATGTCCATTGAATGTTCTAAACATTTGATCTATTTAATATGGTGTATTGAAAAGAAATGCCGTTTGGTATGACAATTCAGATAGTGTAAAATTAAAAAAAATATCTCTGACTTTTGTCGATTTCAGACTATTGTCCTTGGTATTCACAAGACCATATCTCTGCAAATAATCATTCGATTTGCATGAAGTAAGTGTTTTTAAGCTTGTTATGAAAATGACAACACAAACTCCTCATTTAAGAAACATCTGAACATGTTTTCTCCTCTTATAGGTTTACCACCACCAATTACATGTAAACCTCCGAGGTGTATCGAATGTAGTTCCTATAATAAAAAGTAATCCCTCCTTTTTCGATGGAAATGGGCATTATAAGTAGGGGAAAACTGCCCATTTCTATTCGATTTTGTGGTTATATGTATAAGAAGCGTATTAATAGGTTTTACTGGATCGCTGATGAACATTTTCGAAATTTCGACTCTATGCTTACACTTTGTGAGCAATGAAAACAGTCGATCAATAAAAACAGCTGTACCCTTGACCTGTTTAGTAAACAAACAAGAACTTTCTTACATGTCTTGTGACCCCACGTTTTCTGGTGATTTTTCAAGTGGAAAAATAGTTTTCTATATGAACATTACACTGCTGCATTATCCATACTTGAGTTGAATTTGCAGCAAATCATTAATACGTGACACTTTAACATTGGTGTCTATGGGGAAAATAATTAGTGCTTTCATACCTATAAGAAGAACGTCATTCTCCGAGTAACGGTTTAATTGAATGAAGTTTATTGTTAACTGACAAATCCCAAGCGGTTTGCCAAGACTTACGAATATATGTGTTAATACAACTTTTAAAATCAGTATAAGGTAATTTGGTATCAGATATATGTATACCTAATGCTGCTTTAGCAGCACTATTAGCTCTATCATTACCACGTATTCCTACATGACTTGGAAGCCAGCAGAAAATAATAACATTATCAATTATAAGAGAATTGTACTTTTCTAAAAGTTGAAGCACAACTGGGTTATCATGTTTCATATTACCCAGTGCTTGAAGAGATGAAAGGGAATCAGAAAAGACCACAAAATGGTCATCATCAGATTCCTGAATATAATTTAAGGCAAGTTCAATTGCCTTAAGTTCAGCTGAAAAGATAGAGGCCTTGTCAGGGAGGCGGCTATTTATGCTGTGTTTGTGCACAACAGCTGCTGCAGCTACCTTATCTCCATCTTTAGAACCTTCTGTGTATATTTGTTGAAAGTTACTGTATTTCGATTTAATTTCATTAAATTTGCGTTGAAAGACTGTGGGGTCTGTACTGGATTTGTTACTATTACAAAGATCGAAAATAATTGTTGGTGTTTCCAAAGTCCACGGTGGAATTTGTGGTACTTTGTACTTGGCAATCAAATTTAGGTCGATTTCAGTGTCTCTTAATTTTGGTTTAATACGTAGACCAAATGGTCGAATGACCTTCGGTTTTCGATCAAAAAGAGGTTCACAAATAGGATTAAAAACATTATCGAAAGTTGGGTTTGAAGGGTTAGATTTTAATTTAATGGCATATTGAAGGGCTAATTTGTCCCGTCTATGAGACAGTGATGGCTCATTAGCTTCAACATATAGACTTTGGGCTGGTGATGTACGAAAGGCACCTAAGGCGAGTCGTAATCCTTGATTCTGTATAGGATCGAGCATCTGTAAGTATGACTTACGAGTCGATCCATATACTATTGAGCCGTAGTCCAGCTTGGATCTGATAAGAGATCTATAAAGTTGTAAAAGGACTTTACGATCCGCTCCCCAGTTAGTGTTTGCAACAACTTTAAGTAAATTAAAAGCTTTAAGGCACTTGGCCTTCAAGTATTTAAGGTGTGGTATAAACGTTAATTTACGGTCGAAAATAAGACCAAGGAATTTTGTCTCATCCACTACTGGTATTGGTGACCCATCCAGTGTTAGATGAGGGTCTTCATGATGTTTATGTAGTTGACAAAAGTGCATACAATTAGTTTTAGATTTAGAAAATTTAAAACCATTTTCATCAGACCAGGTCTGAAGTTTATTCAGACATTGTTGCAGTTGTCTCTCAGTAGTGTTCATGTTTTTTGCACGATAACATATAACAAAGTCGTCAACATATAGAGAGCAATCCACACCAGGATTGATGCATTTAACTATACTGTTAACTTTTATACTAAAAAGGGTGACAGAGAGTATGCTGCCCTGTGGCACACCCATCTCCTGTTCATGGATGTCAGAGAGGGTTGAACCCATTCGGACACGAAACTGTCTGTCCTCTATAAAAATTGTTAATCGACCTCTAAGACCAAGGTCATGAAGATCATTCATGATACCGTACTTCCATGCAGTATCATAAGCTTTCTCCAAGTCAAAAAATACAGCGACTAGATGTTCTTTCTTTACGAAAGCTTCCCTAATAAATGATTAAAATCGAATGAGATTGTCTGTTGTGCCTCGTTGGCGCCGGAATCCACTTTGATACTTTGTTATCAGCTTGTTGGATTCCAGGTACCAAACGAGTCTCTCATTAATCATTCGTTCCATGGTTTTACATATACAACTCGTTAAAGCAATAGGGCGATAATTTATTGGGTCCGTATGATCCTTTCCAGGTTTGGGGACTGGAATAACGATTGCTTCCCGCCAAGAATCGGGGAAGTTTCCGGTCACCCAAACCTTATTAAATATATCAAGAAGTGTAGAGAGACAAGTTTCAGGTAAATGTTTTAATAATTGATAATGGATATCATCAGGACCAGCTGATGTATCATGAGCCTTTTTAAGGGATTCTCGAAGTTCTTTGAGAGTGAACAGTTTATTGTATTTCTCCAAATTTTTAGACTTGAAATTCAGCTTCTTCTGTTCTTTTAGTTTCTTATCTTTTAAAACATTTGGTTGACAATTTTCAGAAGAAGAGTTTTAAAAAAAGTTTCTGCCAAAGTGTTCGTAATATCTTTGACATAAGTAATATCCTCATTATCAGTTTTAAGATGATTTACACAACTAGAATTACCTTTACCGTTTATTTTCCGGACCATGTCCCACGTCTTCTTAAGAGATGAACGAGAGTTCAGTCTAGAGACATAAGATCTCCAGGATTTCCTCTTGCTATCCTTAATAGTACGACGGGCTTTCGCACGAAAAACTCTAAAAGTATCTAAATTATTTTGAGTTGACCGCAAGTTAAAAGCATTCAATGCAGCTTTACGATCGCTGACTGCCTTTTTGCAGTCATCATCGTACCATGGTTTATGTGGGCGTTTAGGATTTGCCGATGTTTTTGGAATAGTTTGATCAGCTATATCATGACGCGTTTTAGTAAAAAGAGTAGTTGCGTCTTCGACATCCTCGAAAACGGAAGGCTTTAATTGTTCCTCGCAAAGAGATTGAAACGTAGTCCAATCAGCCCTCAACTATGGGGAAGTGGTCACATCCACAGAGGTCGTCTCCAACACTCCACGAAAAATCCATCAAAAGCGTTGAATCGCATATTGTTAAATCAATGGAAGAATGAGAGCTTGTAGCAGGATGTAAATAAGCTCCCCAGTTGGAGAAGCACCCTGACTTCTATGGTTATGTGATTTATAAACTTCGTAAGATTCGTAAGATTCTCGGTCTTGATCACTTTCATACTATCTTTGTTAAACTTGTTAAAAAGAGGTTATGACCTTATCATTTTGCAACGCACTGCATGCTTGGTGGTGGACCCTTTTACAGTTCGCCACTATGATTTCCGTTCTAATTGTACGATGACCGGAAAGGCTGTGGACCCTATGATGACGCCTACCTAAAGCCCATTGGAACGGTTGGGTTTGATGTTTGTCTATGATCTTTCTTGTCGTGCCCTTAATGGTTTATACTCTTGTTGCTCTGGCTTCTGCCAAGTCATTGAGTACCTTCATTGTGGCTTTCTAGGCTATTGTTTTTTTGTATTATATTTACACGAGCATGTTTGTGTTTTACTTATATTGCCTATTGATGCTGCCTTGTTGGTTAGAGATTAGATGATGGCGGGGATTTCTTTATTTACAATGTCCTGTTTTAAAGGGATGACAGTAGGGTAAGTGTGAGGTTTGATGCACCGAAGAACCGGTTTAAACCCCCAGTGGCCTACTTTGCCACTGGCCGTTCCAAGGCGGTAGCCCTATTGTCAACCCTTTTGTGTTTGTGATGTCGTTTGCTTTTATTATTACTTTTGCCTTCTTGTTTGTCTGTTTGCATGTTTGTTTCTGTGTTTTGTGATTGACTGTCCTCCTTGAATGCTACTTTCCCTGTCCGATCTTTTTATATTTCTTCCTTAGTTGGAGCAGCACTAGGCCTCTCAACCGAGGAGGTATTAGGCTTCACGACTGGGGAACTTCTAGACTTCACAGTCTTAGAAGAACCCGCTTTCCAATACTGACAAATTGCCAGAGCTTGCCGATTTTGTGTTTGATTTTAATGAAAAAGTTTGATTAGGTGAAAAATTTAATTTTGGTTTGTTGTATTTGTTGACTTTTGTTTGGATTTGATACTGAGGAAGTATTCTTTGTATTTTGAATTTCTGACTGTGGTTTGTATTGCGTACTTGCATCCCTGATTTGAATTGAATTGAATGTTGTTTAACGGCTCATCAACACAGTATAGGTTATTTAGAGCCGCCCCAGAGAGTGGGGAAGGATACATAGGAATCCGGGAACCTGCCCTACTCTTATTATCGAATAGATTCCTATGGTTCTTTAACGTGCTCGGAAGATAAACCGATACACGGGACCGCCCGGTTTACGTCCCCATCCGACGGACGAGGCTGAGGTAAAGTGTCTTGCCCAAGAACACAGCGACGGAACTCAGTGGCACCACGTAGGATTGAACCCGGGGCCTCCGGTTACAAATCAGCCACGCTACCGACTGCGCCACGCCAACCCCTCTGCATTCTATGTGTGTTGCTGTTGTTTTGAGAATAGATGCGTAAGAGGGCGGACTTGAAATTTTATATTTTTCTTCAATCAATTTTCATGCTTCTGGAAAGGGAATGTTTTGTGTATATTTAACTGTTATGATTTCTTTTTCTTTTTTGAATTTTTCACGTAATTTTGAATTTGCGTGATGTCCTAGACCGCAGCTGGTACATTTGAAAGTGTTAGGACAATCTGGTTCGTTATGCTTGAATGCAGACTCGCCACATTTACCACAAAGTTCTTCTTTAGTACAGTACACCTGGATTTTTGGTGCCCAAAGGCTTGGCAATTGTAGCAATGTAACGGGTTTGGAACGAAGGCGTCAACATGTAATTGCAGATATGCCACCTTTATTGTTCTTGGTTAGACGGGTGTTGCAAATGTGAGGATGACACTATTTGTACTAACAATTTTATCATTCCTCTATATGGTTATTCGGCGAGCTGCAGTTATTAACTGTGGCGCAAGCTCGTTGATAATTTCTTCTTCAGGTACTCCGGAGAGATCCGGGCACCTGATGACGCCTTTGGAGATTGGCATAGAGGTGTGAGGGTAGCATTTGACTTTGGTGTTTAAAATGTGTGTAATGTAACTCTTGGCAAGCCGTTTTGGACTTGTCGGTGAACAATAAACTCCATTCCATTAAACCGTTACTCGGAGAATGGCGTCCTTCTAGTTGACCCATTCGTCGAGTAGAAGTTGTCCTAGCCAGGGTCAGGATAGGGCATACACGTTGTACTCATTCATATTTATTACAACGAGAGCAGTTGCCAGAATGTATACCCTGTTTTGCACCGTTAACGGTCAAACACATCTTGTTGGAATGTGTAGACTTTGATCCTATGCGACAAAGATACTAGACAGTTAATACTTTGAAAGAGTTATTTGATACTATAGATTTAAGTCTTGTTTTAGATTTCCTTAAAGAAATCAGACTTTATAAATCAATATAATATTTTCCTATATATATTAACTTGTTTACAAGCCCGTTGGCGGTCATTTGTTGATTTACATATTTACATAGTTTATATTGCTACCATATCATCCCTTATTTGTAGATAGTTTTATCTTTATACGTTTACATTATTTTTAATTACTACTTTATTCCTTCATGATTCATCGGTTTTTGCGCACAATATGACCTATTTATGTGTCGACGTGCCGTAAAACACCATTCATTCGATTCCATTCACTTTTTAAAATGAATTTAAATGTCACCTTGAGCAGCTTAGTAGGAAATCACCCCCCACAAATAATCTACTTTCCAAGATTCCAATGACAATGTATATTTGGCGCGAAAATGGACATTTTTGTTTCACAATTACGGATGTAGGTAATATTTGATTACTCCATTCTTTTAGTTGGTAATCTTTTTTCCATAAATCATTAAATAAAGTTTTTCTCCCTCTATTAGAAGTTGTTTCTCATTTCTATTTTTACTTTGTATATACTCTTAATGTAGAGTTTGTGTTTTAAATGATTGTCTATTATAATTCATAATCTGAATGGCTATGTCCGTTCGGCCCTGCGTCGCATACTATCAACAATTAACATTAGCTGGATCAACTATGGTGCGATAAACAACATACCTAACAACCAAGCATACTTCAACCCCGGTAATTTGCCGGTACCCATTTTCAGCTGTGTAGACTGAAGCAATGTAAGTAAATTTCCTTGCTCAATGATACACAACGCATGATGTGGACGAAATTCGAACCCACGACCTTTCGATCAAAAGGGCGAGACTAACCCTGCACCAAGCACTCCCACTAAAATGGGATGAATTTGAAAGATATGTGCACGTGCTGCAACACATCGAATGTTCCGCGCTCTCGGGTTCACGTACGCAGGTCTTTCAAATCCATGAACACCTTCTACTCGACCGGTGACCTTTACATCTATATTGTAGCATGGTCGGTGACATTTCCTTTGTTGAATGCAGAGCATTACATTGTTCAATATAGGGTAACTAAAGGGACGTGGCTATACCGTACTACAACTCCCAGATATTAGTGATATTCGACTGGCACTTTTCCGTTGAGCATTGTTAGGCTCCGCCCCACCTGCGCAGTGACGAAAATGCACTCAACGGAATGCGGCCAGTCGAATGGGAATAAGTTTAAACAATTATATTTAGATGATGAAAACAAATTTGGCGCATAGATATATGTTTAAATAAAGGAATTTAATAAAAAATAAAAATAAAGTTCATTTTTGTTTATATTTCCATGAAATTGAAAACGCCGGGCTCCGTTTTAGAAACTCCGGGCTTGTCTTTAAACCATTATTACAAACTAACTATGAAATTCTAATAGATTACATACATGGAAAAAAATGTGATTTTTTTTTGTAATCATAATCTGAAAAGAAATTGATAGTCCAGAGGTTAGCGATCATTTCTAAAGATATTTTTTTTAAAAATCTGTAATGCAGATCTCGAGATTTTTTTTGTAACGGCGGCCATCTTGAATGTGACGATGACCTACTTTTAACAAATTTTAAAATCATTAATCTAAGGATTATCCATGTGAAGTTTGGTCAAAATATACTAAGCGGTTTCTGATGAAACTTCGTTTGAAGCAAAAGTTAACAACGAACCAACAACGGGTGAATTGATCACAATAGCTCTCAGCAGAGATAACTAGAAGGGTGTTTCACGGAACACTCGCCTGTCGGGTGCTTATTTCAGCAAGTACAATCTAACAATAACGTTTGGGTGCAATCCTGCATGAGTAATGGAGCAGTTGAGGGGGTGGGTATGGGGCAGAGTATCAGAGTATGCTTTGGCCCCAAACCCCGCAAAATAATTTGAAGAAGAAAATGAGCCTCCCCACGCACCCCACTTCCCCTCACCCAAAGTACTTTTCCCCCTATATAATGTGGTATGTTTTGGTGTAATTGGGCGTGGATAACGTTGTTTTTTTGCTTGTCAAACATATTATGAAAACATTCGCACCCCACCCCCAATAATTGAAACATACTTTTTTTGATTGTCAAATATCTTTTTTTAAACGGGAGAGCACCCTCCAACCCACAACCCGCCAATAATTGAAACGTTCCTACGCCCATGCATATACTGAGGTGGAGAAGTTTAGCAAGTTTTTTAGTTTTAGATAAAATAATACTGTATACAAGATATACTGACATTTTGGGATTTTACAGGCCTACATTCATTTATTCGTTACGTCATAAGTATTCGACTGTTATTGATGTGTGTTTAATAAAATAGTGTGTCTGAAGCAGTAGTTTCATGATTTTACAATTAAAAAAGTATTATTTCCAGGGTGCAACTTGCTAAACTTTTTTCCCCCAGGATATATATGTCAAATACTTTTCAAGTTATGGCCAAGGTTAGGTTGCATGTTAAACTGTGGCGGACAACAGACGACGGATACCCTTGATTTTGCGCGCGACACGTCGTCTTGTTGTGGTGAACACGTGTATATGATGACACAGTTATAGATCGGACACTGCCTACATGAGGCCAAAAGAAAGGTGTGTTTCCTATTGAATGCTCTAAAGAAAATATGGTAGGTCGGTAGTCTTTTTTTTTAGCAAGATATTGTGAGATTCTATTTATCTCATAAAACCTATACAAGTTGACGATACAACTGAAAATTTCTCTGTGATGTCAGTTTCCCAAGATATAAGAATGAATGAATGAATGAATGAATGAATGAATGGATGGTGTTTTATGGCACGTCGACACATAAATAGGTCATATTGTGCCCAAAAACTGACGAAAGATGAAGAAATGAAGGATTAATTAAAAATTAATGTAAATATATAAATAAAACTATTTACAAATAAGGGATGATACGGTAGTAATATAAACTATATATGTAAATCAACAAATGCCCAAAAACGGATATATAAAGAAGTAAATACATACAAGAACATATTATAATGATTTATATAGTCTGACTTCCTTCAGGAAATCTAAAACAAGACTAAAATCTATAGTATTAAATAACTCGGTCATAGTATTAACATTGTAGTACCTTTGACGCATAGGGTCAAAGTCTACACATTCCAGCAATATGTGTTTGACCGTTAACGGTGCAAAGCAGGGTATACATTCTGGTAATTTCTCACGTTGTAATAAATATGAATGAGTATAACGTGTATGCTCTATCCTGCACCTGGCTAGGACAACTTCCTCTCGACGAATGGGTTTTCTAGAAGAAAGAGTAACGCTTTAATTGAATGGAGTTTATTGTTAACTGACAAATCCCAAGCGGCTTGCCAAGAGTTACGAATATATGTCTTAATACAACTTTTAAAATCAGTATAATGTAATTTGGCATTAGATATATGTAAACCAAATGCTGCCTTAGCAGCACTATCAGCTCTAACAGTACCACGTGTTCCTACATGGCTTGGAAGAAATATAAAAAGATCGGACAGGGAAAGTAGCATTCAAGGAGGACAGTCAACCACAAAACACAGAAACAAACACGCAAACAAATGCAAACGACATCACAAACACAAAATGGTTGACAATAGGGCTACCGCCTTGGCACGGTCAGTGGCAAAGTAGGCCACTGGGGGTTTAAACTGGTTCTAATGTGCACCAAACCTCACAGTTACCCTACTGTCGTGCCATTTAAACAGGACAGTGTACCACCATGATCTTATCTCTAACCAACAAGGCAGCATTAATAGGCAATATAAGTAAAACACAAATATGCTCGTGTAAATATAATACAAAAAAAACAATAGCCTAGAAAGCCACAATGAAGGTGTTTAATGACTTGGAAGAAGCCAGAGCAACAAGAGAATAAACTATTAAGGGCACGACAAGAAAGATCATAGACAAACATCAAACAACACCGTCCCAATGGGCTTTAGGTAGGCGTCATCATAGGATCCACAGCATGTCCGGTCATCGTACATTTAAAGAGGAAAACATAGTGGCGAACTGTAAAAGGGTCCATCACCAGGAATGCAGTACTTTGCAAAATGATAGGGTCATACACGTTTAACAAAGATAGTATGAAAGTGATCATGACCAAGAATCTTACGAAGTTTATAAATCACATCACCATAGAAGTCAGGTTGTGATAATCCTTGTCGAAGAAGATCAGGGTTACGATAATAAAATTTCTTTATTTACACTGTCCTGTTTTAATGGGATGACAGTAGGGTAAGTGTGAGGTTTGGTGCACTCTAGAACCGGTTAAAACCCTCAGTGGCCTACTTTGCAACTGACCGTTCCAAGGCGGTAGCCCTATTGTCAACCATTTTGTGTTTGTGATGTCGTTTGCATTTATTATTACATTTGCCTTCTTGTTTGTCTGTTTGCGTGTTTGTTTCTGTGTTTTTGGTTGACTGTCCTTGAATACTACCTTCCCTGTCCGATCTTTTTATATTTCTTTATCTGTTTAATCTATTTTCAGTTCAAAACAATTCTACGTTCTGCTCAACTTATGCAACAAAGATATAGAATGCAGCTTAATGTCAATATCTGCACACCAAACAACCTCACAGACATGGATTGGGAGGGTAATCAATGCCAGATGCACACTTATCACGAAAGAAGTTCAATGTGTTGCCATCTTCCACGACACTGTTTAACAGTAATTGATAAATGATTTGAGAAATAAAATATACAATTCATACAAACCTACATAAGTGTTTATCGTTTTTATGTAGAACACATCACACGCACAAGTGATACTTCCAACTGTTCTATTAATTATGTGGAACATAGTACAAATAGCAACAGATATAAATAAACATCACACCTGAAGGCAGACTGTCCCTCGTCGCCATATAACATGTTTGGCACAGATGGAAGTTGAAAGAAACCGCCACATATTACTACTTGAAGGCCACCAAACAGCATTGGACAATGTCTAATGGATCAACATAGCATCTCCAACTGACAAAATACCTTATAGCTGAAATGACATAACATGTAACATATACAATTGTTAAGGGTTTCACACTGTAAGTGTGTGCTTATGACCATCACTAAGTAAATAACTTCTACTGATTTAAAGTTAAATACCAATTTTTAATTCATGATTAAACTTAACCAAATAGTGTCTATGTGCTGCCGTTTATCTTTAAATAAAAAAGAAGCAGGACAATACATTGGGTATATATATTCATTCTTGTCATCCTACATTTCTCCTGTTGTACTCGTTTTGAGTGGCTGTACACAAAATGTTGATGATTATGTTGCATACTAAATTTAGTGTTTCTGTTATTGCCATATCTCCTTTGCCATATATGCAATAATGTAATTGGAAAAGATAGAACAATTTACACAGAAAACACTGTCAGTCTACATATGAACAGACGCCCCAAATCTATCTCTCATTTTCGTTTCGGAGAGACACAGTGGAAGGGTTTTACTCGGTCACATTATTGTTAAGGAACATACTTAAGTCGTGTAAATCAACTGTTATTGTCACTACTATTAATACTATTGCATTATTACCATTATTATCATTATAACTACTACTTTAGTTATTAGGCACTTAGTAGTTTAAAGGGCCAGTGACACAAACATATAATTGTTCAATACGCAACAAGCTTAAATATTACCTTGTTATTTCCTTGCCACACTACAAACGCGCAATTTTAGTTATTTTTATATTCACCTGTGCTGAACAAAATATATAATACAGCATTTCTTCTTGACAATGTTTAAAGGGACAATGTCTGTGTTGTTTTAGGTTATAAAACAGGAAATAATTAAGTCGAGAAACATTTTATCACTTACTATTATTGAATTTTTACTAAATAAAAACAACATTGATGGAATTCAAAAAAAAGAAATATGTGTTCCTCAGTTTGAACTCGCAGCCCAAACTAAAATTACAGGTGCGGGTAATAATAGTTAGAGAGAGCGCATTAGTCCAGAGCGCTACCTCCCTTCTAACAGCATCTTTTAGTCACATTTGCGTCGTTCTTCACAACATAAAATATTTCTCCCTGCGCACACAAGGGATGTTTTCTAAAGGAGTTTCATTTTCCAAAATACTAAATGCGTATACTATACATAAATGAATCAGTGATTTACGGCACGCCGGCACATAAATAGGTCTTATTGAGCGCAAAAACTGATAAAAGATGAAGAAATCAAGCAGTAAATCAAATTTAATGTTGATAAACTATTTACAAATAAAAGATGATATGGTTGTAATATAAACTATGTATGTATGTAATTCAACAAATGCCCGTCTACGGGTGTGTAAACAAGTATATATATATAAGACCATATTATAATGATATATAGTCTGATTTCTTTCAGGAAATCTAAAACAAGACTAAAATCTATAATATCAAATAACTCTTTCATTGTATTTACTCTTTGCCGCATAGGATCAAAGTATACACATTCCAACAAGATATGTTTGTAAATAGTTTTATCTTTATACATTTACATTAATTTTAATCACTACTTCATTTCTTCATCTTTCATCAGTTTTTGAGAGCACAATATGTTGGCACGTGACACAATAAGTTCATGTTGGTGTTTTGAATTTGCCGAGGTTTTTGGAATAGTTTGATCAGTATATCATGAGAGAGTTTTGGTAAAAAGAGTAGTTGAGTCTTCGACATCCTCGAAAACGGAAAGCTTTAATTGTTCCTCGCAGAGAGATTGAAACGTATCCCAATCAGCTTTGCGAAGTGTCCATTGTTGTGTTTTTTCGAGAAGTGATGGGCCGATATTTTCAAGAATACGGGGAAGTGGTCATTTGAAGATGCATACATGTTTAATGTTGGGATATTATAGTGTTTAGTTTGTTATAAGAATAGAACATACATTTAAAATAAATTCTAAGTTAAACTGAATTTATTTGGACCTTATCAAAAAAATGTCAATTTCAAAGCCATGTTCTAAGTTACCTCTGAAAGGACCTCGTGTTAACTTTGACATATATTGTGGCTCCCTTGTTATAGCATTTCTGCCATGCGAGTATGTTTACATCAGTTAGGAAAGCCCATTACTTTAAGTATCCATATTATATCAATTAGAGCACTTACTGAGATGACATTTGCATTATTGCAATTTAAAAATGACTTCAATCGTTATAAGTGTGGATGAGCTGGCATTTTCCATTACTTGCTAAAGCGTGTGAAATTGCAACTAAGAACGTGAATTTAATTTGTTTCATAAACTCTCACGGGCATGATTTATAGAACCGTTCAATAACCATCTTACATCAGTGAAATGTCCAGTGATGTCGTCTAAAATACAGACTTCTAGATTGTATTATTTTCATGTAGAATGCATACATCATTTGACATGCGATTACACGCAGCACAGTGTACCAACACAGAGAACGTTCACATTCGATGGCATCAATAGTTTGAAATTGGTAAGGTAGCAGTGAATAGTTATTTCAAGTTCTCACTTTGGTAATGCAATATCCACAGAGCTAAGCGAGATCCTATGCCTCGAAAATGAGTTCTTAGTAAAACAATCATCCTTTCTAATGGTATCAAGGATGTACCTCGGGGAAGAATGAAAACATTGTGGGCCTGCACTTGATAACCGAAGTGAGTATACCAAAAAACATAAAAAGATCGGACAGGGAAAGTAGCATTCAAGGAGGACAGTCAACCACAAAACACAGAAACAAACGCGCAAACAGACAAACAAGAAGGCAACAGTAACAATAAATGCATACGACATCACAAACACAAAAGGGTTGACAATAGGGCTACCGCCTCGGAACGGTCAGTGGCAAAGTAGGCCACTGGGGGTTTAAACCGGTTCTAGGGTGCACCAAACCTCACACTTACCCTACTGTCATCCCATTTAAACAAGACAGTGTAAATAAAGAAATCCCCGCCATGATCGAACAGGAACAGGAACATACAAGTCGAACAGGAAATGAATCTTTCACAGAAAACAGTAAAAAAAAACACGTTACAGAGTGGTGAATGACAGGGCATGTCTTAGCGGAGACCTGACGTGACCTATATATTCCGTCCGAAGTAGGGCATATTCACTTAAAATTTAACATGTGGTGTTTATATTTATCCAAAGTAGGTTACAGGGACCTGAAATATTTTGCACATGTTACAAGTAGATGCATGTAAGGAACATTCTGGTGGAGTTGGGTGGAATTGATGCAGATGCGCATGTTGTAGGAGACATGTAGATGCATGTAAGGAACATTGTGGTGGAGGTGGGTGGAATTGATGCAGATGCGCATGTTGTAGGAGACATGTAGATGCATGTAAGGAACATTCTGGTGGAGTTGGGTGGAATTGATGCATATGCGCATGTTGTAGGAGACATGCAGATGCATGTAAGGAACATTCTGGTGGAGTTGGGTGGAATTGATGCAGATGCGCATGTTGTAGGAGACATGCAGATGCATGTAAGGAACATTCTGGTGGAGTTGGGTGGAATTGATGCAGATGCGCATGTTGTAGGAGACATGTAGATGCATGTAAGGAACATTCTGGTGGAGTTGGGTGGAACTGATGCAGATGCGCATGTTGTAGGAGACATGCAGATGCATGTAAGGAACATGCTGGTAGAGTTGGATGGAATTGATGCAGATGCGCATGTTGTAGGAGACATGTAGATGCATGTTAGGAACATTCTGGTGGAGTTGGGTGGAATTGATGCAGATGCGCATGTTGTAGGAGACATGTAGATGCATGTAAGGAACATTCTGGTGGAGTTGGGTGGAATTGATGCAGATACGCATGTTGTAGGAGACATGTAGATGCATGTAAGGAACATTCTGGTGGAGTTTGGTGGAATTGATGCAGATACGCATGTTGTAGGAGACTGTGTGTGACCAATATTTTATCCAAATTAGATCACAGCGACCTGATATTTTGCACGTTATATTAGATGCATATCTGGTGGGTTTTCTGCGAATGCAGCAGGAAAGACACATACGCATGGGGTAGTAGAGACCGGCCGTGACATATATTTCGTCAAAAATAGATCATTGTTCGCATAATTTAAGCTGCTTATTGTAGTAGAGTTTGGTAAAAATCCTGCAAATAATGACCAAGAAATAAATAAATGATACTCGGATGCATTGGCGGGCTAACGAACATTTTGATGATGATGCGCTAACAAAAACGGGCTCAATATAACCGTGTGTAAACACATATAATTTCAGCTTAGGTTTAAAAATTAAACTTTGGTTAAGGTAGTATATCAATTACTTATATGACTTCGCAGAAAAGGTGATCATACATTTTCCTTTTTTATAATCTATTGTTAGAAAATGAAAAACAATATTGTTTAAAAGTAGTGTCACTTAAAAAGAAAAAGGTTCCTGATTATCTTCACATGTTGATAATGAATTGTTTATTAGAAGGAAATAATCTAGAAAAGCAACTAAAACATGGACATAAATGAGTGATAACTGCATTATCTCTTTCAGTTCATTTACAGATTGACACATGTGCTTCAGTTTGAAATTTCCGCGCGCTGGAAAATAAAATGCCCATATATCTTGGATTTGCACGCCTACAAATTCCTGTTTTCAGTAATTTAAATACATTTTGACATTTTTTAAATCCTGTGGTGGTGGTGGGACACTAAAAGGACACAGTGTAATATATAACACAATACATAAGGAATACGCTAATGAACTCCCTGTTCGTAACAGAGATAGACTGACATTCTATTGAACTCAGGTATATTGACATCAACGCTTTCTTCATTACAATGGAAGTCAGTGTAAGTGTTGTAGAATACCATGTCCTCTTCATTGGCCTCACAATAATATAGTATAACGACAGCAACGCTTTCTTCAATACAATGGAAGTCAGTGTCAGTGTTGAAGAATACAATTTCCTCAATACTGGCCTCGTACTAATATAGTATACTGACATCAACTCTTTCATCAATACGATGGAAGTCAGTGTTATAGAATACATTGTCCTCATCACTGGCCTCGTAATAATATAGTATAATGACATCAACGCTTTCTTCAATACAATCGGAGCCAGTGTCAGTGTTGTAGAATGCAATGTCCTCATCACTGGCCTCATAATAATATAGTATAACAACATCAACGCTTTCTTCAGTACAATAGAAGTCAGCGTTAGTGTTTTAAATTACATTGTCCTCATCACTGGCCTCAAAATAATATAGTATAACGACATCAACGCTTTTTTCAGTACAATGGAAGTCAGCGTTAGTGTTGTAGAATACAATATCCTCATCACTGGCCTCATACTAATATAGTATACTGACATCAACGCTTTCTTCAATACAATGGAAGTCAGTGTCAGTGTTGTAGAATACAATGTCCTCATCATTGGCCCCATACTAATATAGTATAACGACATCAACGCTTTCTTCAATACATTGGAAGTCAGTGTCAGTGTTGTAGAATACAATGTCCTCATCATTGGCCCCATACTAATATAGGATAACGACATCAACGCTTTCTTCAATACATTGGAAGTTAGTGTCAGTGTTGTAGAATACAATGTCCTCATCCTTGGCCGCATACTAATATAGTATACTGACATCAACGCTTTCTTCAATACAATGGAAGTCATAATAATATAGTATAACGACATCAACGCTTTCTTCAATACAATGAAAGTCAGTATCAGTGTGTAGAATACAATGTCCTCATTATTGGCCGCATACTAATATAGGATAACGACATCAACGCTTTCTTCAATACATTGGAAGTCAGTGTCAGTGTTGTAGAATACAATGTCCTCATCCTTGGCCGCATACTAATATAGTATAACGACATCAACGCTTTCTTCAATACAATCGAAGTCATAATTATATATTCTAATACACCCGCACTATATAGCCTAGTTTAAAATATCTCGTTATATTGAACGATATATTACTGTAATTTTTGCAACGTTAGGAGAATAAGCATTGCGCATTGCGCATTACGCATTGTAACGTATGCAACGTTAGGAGAGTAAGCAAAGCAATGCGAAAGATTTCAGATGTGTGCGTTATTTTCACATTTTAGGGGTATTAGAATAGAAATAGATCATCGTTTACGGTGAATTATCTATAATATATCACGGTTTGTCGTTCAATTGTAAACAATAGCTTCACTCACCCTTCCGGCTCGTGAAATTAATGTTTACAATTGAACTCCAAACCGTGATATATTAAACGATAACTCACAGTAAACGATGTTCTATTTCTTAAGTATAACGACATCAACGCTTTCTTCAATACAATGAAAGTCAGTGTCAGTGTTGTAGAATACAATGTCCTCATCATTGGCCGCATACTAATATAGTATAACGACATCAACGCTTTCTTCAATACAATGAAAGTCAGTGTCAGTGTTGTAGAATACAATGTCCTCATCACTGGCCTCATAATAATATAGTATACTGACATCAACGCTTTCTTCAATACAATTAAAGTCAGTGTCAGTGTTGTAGAATACAATGTCCTCATCATTGGCCTCATACTAATATAGTATAACGAAATCAACGCTTTCTTCAACACAATGTAAGTCAGTGTTAGTGTTGTAGAATACAATGTCCTCATCATTGGCCTCATACTAATATAGTATACTGACATCAAGGCTTTCTTCAATACAATGAAAGTCAGTGTCAGTGTTGTAGAATACAATGTCCTCATCATTGGCCTCGTACTAATATAGTATAACGACATCAACGCTTTCTTCAATACAATGGAAGTCAGTGTCAGTATTGTAGAAAACAATGCCCTCATCATTGGCCTCATACTAATATAGTATACTGACATCAATTCTTTCTTCAGTACAATGGAAGTCAGTGTTAGCGTTGCAGAATACAATGTCCTCGTCACTGGCCTCGTAATAATACAGTATAACGACATCAACGTTTTCTTCAATACAATGGAAGTAAGTGTCAGTGTTATAAAATATAATTTCCTCATCACTGGCCTCATAATAATATAGTATACTGACATCCACGCTTTCTTCAATACAATGGAAGTCAGTGTTAGTGTTGTAGAATACAATGTCTTCATCACTGACATCATAATAATATAGTATACTGACATCATCGCTTTCTTCAATACAATGGAAGTCAGTGTCAGTGCTGTAGAATACAATGTCCTCATCATGACCTCATACTAATATAGTAATGGAAGTCAGTGCCAGTTTTGTAGAATACAATGTCCTCATCATTGACCTCATACTAATATAGTATACTGACATCCACGCTTTCTTCAATACAATGGAAGTCAGTGCCAGTTTTGTAGAATACAATGTCCTCATCATTGACCTCATACTAATATAGTAATGGAAGTCAGTGTCAGTGTTGTAGAATACAATGTCCTCATCATGACCTCATACTAATATAGTAATGGAAGTCAGTGCCAGTTTTGTAGAATACAATGTCCTCATCATTGACCTCATACTAATATAGTAATGGAAGTCAGTGCCAGTGTTGTAGAATACAATGTCCTCATCACTGACCTCATACTAATATAGTATAACGACATCAACGCTTTCTTCAATACAATGAAAGTCAGTGCCAGTGTTGTAGAATACAATGTCCTCATCACTGGCCTCATAATACTATAGTATAACGACATCAACGCTTTCTTCAATACAATGGAAGTCAGTGCCAGTGTTGTAGAATACAATGTCCTCATCATTGGCCTCATACTAATATAGTATAACGACATCAACGCTTTCTTCAATACAATGGAAGTCAGTGTTATTGTTTTAGAATACAATGTCCTCATCATGGGCCTCATACTCATATAGTATAACGACATCAACGCTTTCTCCAGAACAATGGAAGTCAGTGCCAGTGTTGTACAATACAATGTCCTCATCATTGGACTCAAATGCAGCACTGCCAGGAAGGCACTGTATGGAAATAATGTCAGTAAGTAAACACAAGTCGCTGTTTGAAAAGTGATTTTTTTTCATTTTTTTTTTTCAAATTAAATAATGAGTTATTATTGATTACTGGACCAATTCTGTGAAAATTGCGTTTGTTTTTAACCTTAGGCAGTAAATGTTGCATTTGTCTGTTTAACACAAACAATGACTACCATCAAATAAAAAACGGATATACTGAAGATACTTATATCTAAAGAACACCATTTAAGCCTGAACATTATGGGCTGGCTGTTTATAATGATAGCTTTTCTAGTGATGAAAATTGTATTTTGGTATTTTAAAACATACAATTTTGTTTTAATAATTATTACATTAAAGGGGCTTAACGTTTGCAAGATTGAATATATATGTTCTTTCTTGACACAATAATGGAAATACACATTGAGAAATAAGTCATAATACAACGAACGACCATATGTAGTTGTGAAACATTCATATAAACTACCTGAATGAAAGTAGTCCTCTGCTTGTGGCCAGTGTTGTAACATTAAGGTATGTTTATGATAGAGATGTGTAACTTCTATGGTTTCGTGACGGTTTCGTGACGTCGATATGTTGCTGTGACTTTCTCGCGGAAAAAGGCACATTGTAGTTGTTGTAGATTGGGCATTGACAGCAAGGATCTCTGCATATTTTGACAGCAAGGATACGCACATTTTGACAGGGGAGACCTAAACTATGAACAGATCGTTATCAAATATCCTGATTCCTGACACATACATAATATATCTATTGGAGAACGAAAGCTCTCTGAACTTGTTTTCATCATTCTTGAGTCTTCCTAGGTAGGAGCAGTACTAAGCAAAGGCAGATAAAGTGCCTTGCTTAGGGACACAGTGTATATTGTGGTGGCGTGGATCGAACCCAGAACCGCTACCTTTTTGATTTTGATATCTTTAAAAGAACATAGAATAATCTAATTATAAAATGTTATATATATGCTTTTATTTATACAAAATATCATAAGTATACAGATGAATTTAAAACTTTTATTTAAAAATAGTAAACATATTCAAAACACATCGGCATCAATATTAATCAAAAACAATAAATGATTCTTTATTTTAAAGAGTGAATGCACCTCTCAACTACCTTACTTTCACTTTAATTGATTAGTGGGCTTTACATTCTAAGCTCTCTTGGCTAGTTCTGTGTTTTGCCAGAGCCAGGTGTCTCTTAAGGTAATTGTGGACACTTCTTGCTGGACTCCGTGGTAATAGGGCTAGTGTATGCAATATGACTGCTACTTGTCATCAAGCGTCTGTCTGCATTGGTCACCATGTTACTTAATTTAAATGTTATGCCCACTTTCATTTGGGCAAAGCGGGTCTTCTGATAATTTCTGATTACGTGAAACTCCCCCTCCAAGTCCTTTCCGTTTTCGAGGATGTCGAAGACGCAAATGCTCTTTTTACCAAAACTCTTCACGATATAGCTGATCAAACTATTCCAAAAACCTTGGCAAATCCTAAACGCCCACATAAACCATGGTACGACGATGACTGCAAAAAGGCAGTCAGCGATCGTAAAGCTGCATTAAATAATTTTAACTTGCGGCCAACTCAAACAAATTTAGATAACTTTAGAGTTTTTCGCGCGAAAGCCCGTCGTACTATTAAGGATAGCAAGAGGAAATCCTGGAGATCTTACGTCTCTAAGATGAATTCTCGCTCATCTCTTACGAAGACATGGGACATGGTCCGGAAAATAAGTGGTAAAGGTAATTCTAGTTCTGTAAATCATCTTAAAACAGATAATGGAGATATAACATCTGTCAAAGATATTACAAACACTTTGGCAAAAACTTTTTCAAAAAATTCTTCTTCAATGAGTACCTTCATTGTGGCTTTCTAGGCTATTTTTTTTTTGTATTATATTTACACGAGCATATTTGTGTTTTACTTATATTGCCTATTGACGCTGCCTTGTTGGTTAGAGATTAGATCATGGCGGGGATTTCTTTATTTACACTGTCCTGTTTTAATGGGATGACAGTAGGGTAAGTATGAGGTTTGGTGCACCCTAAAATGCATCAATCCGGGTGTGGATTGTTTGCTATATTTTGACGACTTTGGTGCAACAAACACGAATACTATCGAGAGACAATTACAACAATGCTTCAATAAACTTCAGAACTGGTCTGATGAAAATGGTTTTAAATTGTCTAAATATAAAACTAATTGTATGCACTTTTGTCAACTTCGTAAACATCATGAAGACCCTCATCTAACACTGGATGGGTCACCAATACCAGTAGTGGATGAGACAAAATTCCTTGGTCTTATTTTCGATCGTAAATTAACGTTTATACCACACCTTAAATACTTGAAGGCCAAATGCCTTAAAGCTCTTAACTTACTTAAAGTTGCTGCAAACACTAATTTGGGAGCAGATCGTTAAGTCCTCTTGCGACTTTACAGATCTCTTATCAGATCCAAGCTGCACTACGGCTCGATAGTATATGGATCGACCCGCAAGTCGTACTTGCAGATACTCGACCCTATACATAATCAAGGATTACGACTCGCCTTAGGTGCCTTTCGTACGTCACCAGCCGAAAGTCTATATGTTGAAGCTAATGAACCATCACTGTCTTATAGACGGGACAAATTAGCTCTTCAATACGCCATTAAATTAAAGTCTAACCCTTCAAACCCAACTTTCGATAATGTTTTTAAACCTAGTTGTGAACCTCTTGCCATTTGGTCTTCGTATTAAACCAAAAGACACAGAAATCGACCTAAATTTGATTGCCAAGTACAAAGTACCACAAATTCCACCGTGGAATTTGGAAACACGAACAATTATTTTTGATCTTTGTAATAATAACAATTCCAGTACAGACCCTACTGTCTTTCAAAGCAAATTTAATGAAATTAAATCGAAATACAGTAACTTTCAACATATTTAACAGATGGCTCTAAAGATGGAGATAAGGTAGCTGCAGCAGCTGTTGTTCACAAACACAGCATAAAGAGCCGCCTGCCTGACAAGGCCTCTATCTTTTCAGCTGAACTTAAGGCAATTGAACTTGCTTAAATTATATTCAGGAATCTGATGATGACCATTTTGTAATCTTTTCTGATTCCCTTTCATTTCTTCAAGCACTGGGTATTATGAAACATGATAACCCAGTTGTAAAAATTTACATATATCTAATACCAAATTACCTATTACTGATTTTAAAAGTTGTATTAACACATATATTCTTAACTCTTGGCAAACCGCTTGGGATTTGTCAGTTAACAATACACTCCATTCAGTTAAACCGTTACTCGGAGAATGGCGTTCTTCTAGTAGACCCATTCGTCGAGAGGAAGTTGTACTAGCCCGGTGCAGGATCGGGCAAACACGTTATACTCATTCATATTTATTACAAGGTGAGCAATTACCAGAATGTATACCCTGCTTTGCACCGTTAACGGTCAAACACATCTTATTGGAATGTGTAGACTTTGATCATATGCGTCAAAGGTACTACAATGTTAATACTATGAAAGAGTTATTTGATACTGTAGATTTTAGTCTTGTTTTAGATTTCCTAAAAGAGATCAGACTATATAAATCATTATAATGTGTTCTTATTTATATTTACTTGTTTATATACCTGTTGACGGGCATTTGTTGATTTACATACATAGTTTATATTAGACCTTATCATCCCTTATTTTTTAATAATTTTATCTTTATATATTTACATTAATTTTTAATTAATACTTTATTTCTTCATTTTTCATCAATTGTTTGCGCACGATATGACCTATTGTGTGTCGACGTGCCGTATAACACCATTCATTCATTCATTCATTCCATGTCCTTTCCAATTATGTTGAAGTATGTCATGGTGACATTGTTGTAGGAAAACTGTTTTTCCGACCTGTTAACCACTTTAACTGTTTTTCTCCCACATTTCCTTGCTGTTCATTACTTGTTAGCTGTTTTGTAATTTCTAGGCGCTTTGTCTGCTTATATGTAGTTGACAAATCAGTAAATTCTCCATCAAAAGGCTAGTGTCTAACTCAAGTTGTCCCTATACAACTTATTGTTGTATAGGGACAAGATCTTACACAACAGTTCACTACAACCTAAGTCATACGTCTGCCCATTCTTTCATACTTTAATAAGACTGGTGGTCAGATGGTCAGTTTGTTTGCCCATAATTTCATGCTTCAGTTAGACTGGTGGTCAAATGGTCAGTCTGTCTGATTAAACTGTTAGTAAGATAGTCATCTGTCTACCAATACTTTCATACTTTATTTATACTGGTGGTCAGTCTGTCTGATTAAACTGTTAGTAAGATAGTAATCTGTCTACCAATACGTTCATACTTTAATTATACTGGTGGTGAGATGGTCAATCTGTCTGATTAAACTGTTAGTAAGATAGTCATCTGTCTACCAATACTTTCATACTTTAATTATACTGGTGGTCAGATGGTCAATCTGTCTGATTAAACTGTTAGTAAGATAGTCATCTGTCTACCTATACTTTCATACTTTAATTATACTGGTGGTGAGATGGTCAATCTGTCTGATTAAACTGTTAGTAAGATAGTCATCTGTCTACCAATACTTTCATACTTTAATTATACTGGTGGTGAGATGGTCAATCTGTCTGATTAAACTGTTAGTAAGATAGACATCTGTCTACCAATACTTTCATACTTTACTTATACTGGTGGTCAGATGGTCAGTCTGTCTGATTCAACTGTTAGTAAGATAGTCATCTGTCTACCAATACTTTCATACTTTAATTATACTGGTGGTCAGATGGTCAGTATGTCTGATTAAACTGTTAGTAAGATAATCATCTGTCTACCAATATTTTCATACTTTAATTATACTGGTGGTCAGATGGTCAGTCTGTCTGATTAAAATGTTAATAAGATAGTCATCTGTCTACCAATACTTTCATACTTTAATTATACTGGTGGTGAGATGGTCAATCTGTCTGATTAAACTGTTAGTAAGATAGACATATGTCTACCAATACTTTCATACTTTACTTATACTGGTGGTCAGATGGTCAGTCTGTCTGATTAAACTGTTAGTAAGATAGTCATCTGTTTACCAATACTTTCATACTTTAATTATACTGGTGGTCAGATGGTCAGTATGTCTATTTAAACTGTTAGTAAGATAGTCATCTGTCTACCAATATTTTCATACTTTAATTATACTGGTGGTCAGATGGTCAGTCTGTCTGATTAAAATGTTAATAAGATAGTCATCTGTCTACCAATACTTTCATACTTTAATTATACTGGTGGTGAGATGGTCAATCTGTCTGATTAAACTGTTAGTAAGATAGACATATGTCTACCAATACTTTCATACTTTACTTATACTGGTGGTTAGATGGTCAGTCTGTCTGATTAAACTGTTAGTAAGATAGTCATCTGTCTACCAATACTTTCATACTTTAATTATACTGGTGACCAGATGGTCAGTCTGTCTGATTAAACTGTTAGTAAGATAGTCATCTGTCTACCAATACTTTCATACTTTAATTATACTGGTGGTCAGATGGTCAGTATGTCTGATTAAACTGTTAGTAAGATAGTAATATGTCTACCAATACTTTCATACTTTAATTATACTGGTGGTCAGATGGTCAATCTGTCTGATTAAACTGTTAGTAAGATAGTCATCTGTCTACCAATACTTTCATACTTTAATTATACTGGTGGTCACATTGTCGGTCTGTCTGATTAAACTGTTAGTAAGATAGTCATCTGTCTACCAATATTTTCATACTTTAATTATATTGGTGGTCAGATGGTCGGTCTGTCTGATTAAACTATTAGTAAGATAGTCATCTGTCTACCAATACTTTCATCTTTTAATTATACTGGTGGTCAGATGGTCAGTCTGTCTGATTAAACTGTTAGTAAGATAGTCATCTGTCTACCAATACTTTCATACTTGAATTATACTGGTGGTAATATGGTCAATCTGTCTGATTAAACTGTTAGTAAGATAGTCATCTGTCTACCAATAATTTCATACTTTAATTATACTGGTGGTCAGATGGTCAGTCTGTCTGATTAGACTGTTAGTAAGATAGTCATCTGTCTACCAATACTTTCATACTTTAATTATACTGGTGGTCAGATGGTCAATCTGTCTGATTAAACTGTTAGTAAGATAGTCATCTGTTTACCAATACTTTCATACTTTAAATATACTGGTGGTCAGATGGTAAGTCTGTCTGATTAAACTGTTAGTAAGATAGTCATATGCCTACTTATACTTTCATACTTTAATTATACTGGTGGTCAGATGGTCAGTCCGTCTGATTAAACTGTTAGTAAGATAGTCATATGTCTACCAATACGTTCATACTTCATTTAGACTGGTGGTCAGATGGTCAATCTGTCTGATTAAACTGTTAGTAAGATAGTCATCTGTCTACCAATACTTTCATACTTTAATTATTCTGGTGGTCAGATGGTAAGTCTGTCTGATTAAACTGTTAGTAAGATAGTCATATATCTACCAATATTTTCATACTTTAATTATACTGGTGGTCAGATGGTCGGTCTGTCTGATTAAACTGTTAGTAAGATAGTCATCTGTCTACCAATACTTTCATACTTTAATTATACTGGTGGTCAGATGGTCGGTCTGTCTGATTAATCTGTTAGTAAGATAGTCATCTGTCTACCAATACTTTCATACTTTAATTATATTGGTCGTCAGATGGTCAATCTGTCTGATTAAACTGTTAGTAAGATAGTCATCTGTCTACCAATACTTTCATACTTTAATTATACTGGTGGTGAGATGGTCAGTCTGTCTGACTAAACTGTTAGTAAGATAGTCATCTGTCTACCAATGCTTTCATACTTTAATTATACTGGTGGTCAGATGGTCAATCTGTCTGATTAAACTGTTAGTAAGATAGTCATCTGTCTACCAATACTTTCATACTTTAATTATACTGGTGGTCAGATGGTCGGTCTGTCTGATTAAACTGTTAGTAAGATAGTCATCTGTCTACCAATACTTCCATACTTTAATTATACTGGTGGTCAGATGGTCAATCTGTCTGATTAAACTGTTAGTAAGATAGTCATCTGTCTACCAATACGTTCATACTTTAATTATACTGGTGGTCAGATGGTCAGTCTGTCTGATTAGACTGTTAGTAAGATAGTCTTCTGTCTACCAATACTTTCATACTTTAATTATACTGGTGGTCAGATGGTCAGTCTGTCTGATTAAACTGTTAGTAAGATAGTCATCTGTCTACCAATACTTTCATACTTTAATTATACTGGTGGTTAGATGGTCAATCTGTCTGATTAAACTGTTAGTAAGATAGTCATCTGTTTACCAATACTTTCATACTTTAATTATACTGGTGGTGAGATGGTCAGTCTGTCTGATTAAACTGTTAGTAAGATAGTCATCTGTCTACCAATACTTTCATACTTTAATTATACTGGTGGTCAGATGGTCAGTCTGTCTGATTAGACTGTTAGTAAGATAGTCATCTGTCTACCAATACTTTCATACTTTAATTATACTGGTGGTGAGATGGTCAATCTGTCTGATTAAACTGTTAGTAAGATAGACATCTGTCTACCAATACTTTCATACTTTACTTATACTGGTGGTCAGATGGTCAGTCTGTCTGATTAAACTGTTAGTAAGATAGTCATCTGTCTACCAATACTTTCATACTTTAATTATACTGGTGGTCAGATGGTCAGTATGTCTGATTAAACTGTTAGTAAGATAATCATCTGTCTACCAATATTTTCATACTTTAATTATACTGGTGGTCAGATGGTCAGTCTGTCTGATTAAAATGTTAATAAGATAGTCATCTGTCTACCAATACTTTCATACTTTAATTATACTGGTGGTGAGATGGTCAATCTGTCTGATTAAACTGTTAGTAAGATAGACATATGTCTACCAATACTTTCATACTTTACTTATACTGGTGGTCAGATGGTCAGTCTGTCTGATTAAACTGTTAGTAAGATAGTCATCTGTTTACCAATACTTTCATACTTTAATTATACTGGTGGTCAGATGGTCAGTATGTCTATTTAAACTGTTAGTAAGATAGTCATCTGTCTACCAATATTTTCATACTTTAATTATACTGGTGGTCAGATGGTCAGTCTGTCTGATTAAAATGTTAATAAGATAGTCATCTGTCTACCAATACTTTCATACTTTAATTATACTGGTGGTGAGATGGTCAATCTGTCTGATTAAACTGTTAGTAAGATAGACATATGTCTACCAATACTTTCATACTTTACTTATACTGGTGGTTAGATGGTCAGTCTGTCTGATTAAACTGTTAGTAAGATAGTCATCTGTCTACCAATACTTTCATACTTTAATTATACTGGTGACCAGATGGTCAGTCTGTCTGATTAAACTGTTAGTAAGATAGTCATCTGTCTACCAATACTTTCATACTTTAATTATACTGGTGGTCAGATGGTCAGTATGTCTGATTAAACTGTTAGTAAGATAGTAATATGTCTACCAATACTTTCATACTTTAATTATACTGGTGGTCAGATGGTCAATCTGTCTGATTAAACTGTTAGTAAGATAGTCATCTGTCTACCAATACTTTCATACTTTAATTATACTGGTGGTCACATTGTCGGTCTGTCTGATTAAACTGTTAGTAAGATAGTCATCTGTCTACCAATATTTTCATACTTTAATTATATTGGTGGTCAGATGGTCGGTCTGTCTGATTAAACTATTAGTAAGATAGTCATCTGTCTACCAATACTTTCATCTTTTAATTATACTGGTGGTCAGATGGTCAGTCTGTCTGATTAAACTGTTAGTAAGATAGTCATCTGTCTACCAATACTTTCATACTTGAATTATACTGGTGGTAATATGGTCAATCTGTCTGATTAAACTGTTAGTAAGATAGTCATCTGTCTACCAATAATTTCATACTTTAATTATACTGGTGGTCAGATGGTCAGTCTGTCTGATTAGACTGTTAGTAAGATAGTCATCTGTCTACCAATACTTTCATACTTTAATTATACTGGTGGTCAGATGGTCAATCTGTCTGATTAAACTGTTAGTAAGATAGTCATCTGTTTACCAATACTTTCATACTTTAAATATACTGGTGGTCAGATGGTAAGTCTGTCTGATTAAACTGTTAGTAAGATAGTCATATGCCTACTTATACTTTCATACTTTAATAATACTGGTGGTCAGATGGTCAGTCCGTCTGATTAAACTGTTAGTAAGATAGTCATATGTCTACCAATATGTTCATACTTCATTTAGACTGGTGGTCAGATGGTCAATCTGTCTGATTAAACTGTTAGTAAGATAGTCATCTGTCTACCAATACTTTCATACTTTAATTATTCTGGTGGTCAGATGGTAAGTCTGTCTGATTAAACTGTTAGTAAGATAGTCATATATCTACCAATATTTTCATACTTTAATTATACTGGTGGTCAGATGGTCGGTCTGTCTGATTAAACTGTTAGTAAGATAGTCATCTGTCTACCAATACTTTCATACTTTAATTATACTGGTGGTCAGATGGTCTGTCTGTCTGATTAATCTGTTAGTAAGATAGTCATCTGTCTACCAATACTTTCATACTTTAATTATATTGGTCGTCAGATGGTCAATCTGTCTGATTAAACTGTTAGTAAGATAGTCATCTGTCTACCAATACTTTCATACTTTAATTATACTGGTGGTGAGATGGTCAGTCTGTCTGACTAAACTGTTAGTAAGATAGTCATCTGTCTACCAATGCTTTCATACTTTAATTATACTGGTGGTCAGATGGTCAATCTGTCTGATTAAACTGTTAGTAAGATAGTCATCTGTCTACCAATACTTTCATACTTTAATTATACTGGTGGTCAGATGGTCGGTCTGTCTGATTAAACTGTTAGTAAGATAGTCATCTGTCTACCAATACTTCCATACTTTAATTATACTGGTGGTCAGATGGTCAGTCTGTCTGATTAAACTGTTAGAAAGATAGTCATCTGTCTACCAATACTTTCATACTTTAATTATACTGGTAGTCAGATGGTCAGTCTGTCTGATTAAACTGTTAGTAAGATAGTCATCTGTCTACCAATACTTTCATACTTTAATTATACTGGTGGTGAGATGGTCAATCTGTCTGATTAAACTGTTAGTAAGATTGTCATCTGTCTACCAATACGTTCATACTTTAATTATACTGGTGGTCAGATGGTCAGTCTGTCTGATTAGACTGTTAGTAAGATAGTCTTCTGTCTACCAATACTTTCATACTTTAATTATACTGGTGGTCAGATGGTCAGTCTGTCTGATTAAACTGTTAGTAAGATAGTCATCTGTCTACCAATACTTTCATACTTTAATTATACTGGTGGTTAGATGGTCAATCTGTCTGATTAAACTGTTAGTAAGATAGTCATCTGTTTACCAATACTTTCATACTTTAATTATACTGGTGGTGAGATGGTCAGTCTGTCTGATTAAACTGTTAGTAAGATAGTCATCTGTCTACCAATACTTTCATACTTTAATTATACTGGTGGTCAGATGGTCAGTCTGTCTGATTAGACTGTTAGTAAGATAGTCATCTGTCTACCAATACTTTCATACTTTAATTATACTGGTGGTCAGATGGTCAATCTGTCTGATTAAACTGTTAGTAAGATAGTCATCTGTTTACCAATACTTTCATACTTTAAATATACTGGTGGTCAGATGGTAAGTCTGTCTGATTAAATTGTTAGTAAGATAGTCATATGTCTACCAATATTTTCATACTGTAATTATACTGGTGGTCAGATGGTCGGTCTGTCTGATTAAACTGTTAGTAAGATAGTCATCTGTCTACCAATACTTTCATACTTTAATTATACTGGTGGTCAGATGGTCGGTCTGTCTGATTAAACTGTTAGTAAGATAGTCATCTGTCTACCAATACTTCCATACTTTAATTATACTGGTGGTCAGATGGTCAGTCTGTCAGATTAAACTGTTAGTAAGATAGTCATCTGTCTACCAATACTTTCATACTTTAATTATATTGGTGGTCAGATGGTCAGTCTGCCTGATTAAACTGTTAGTAAGATAGTCATATGTCTACCAATGCTTTCATACTTTAATTATACTGGTGACCAGATGGTCAGTGTGTCTGATTAAACTGTTAGTAAGAAAGTCATATGTCTACTTATACTTTCATACTTTAATAATACTGGTGGTCAGATGGTCAGTCCGTCTGATTAAACTGTTAGTAAGATAGTCATATGTCTACCAATACGTTCATACTTCATTTAGACTGGTGGTCAGATGGTCAATCTGTCTGATTAAACTGTTAGTAAGATAGTCATCTGTCTACCAATACTTCCATACTTTAATTATACTGGTGGTCAGTTGGTCAGTCTGTCTGATTAAACTGTTAGTAAGATAGTCATCTGTCTACCAATACTTTCATACTTTAATTATACTGGTGGTCAGATGGTCAATCTGTCTGATTAAACTGTTAGTAAGATAGTCATCTGTCTACCAATACTTTCATACTTTAATTATACTGGTGGTGAGATGGTCGGTCTGTCTGATTAAACTGTTAGTAAGATAGTCATCTGTCTACCAATAATTCCATACTTTAATTATACTGGTGGTCAGATGGTCAATCTGTCTGATTAAACTGTTAGTAAGATAGTCATATGTCTACCAATGCTTTCATACTTTAATTATACTGGTGGTGAGATGGTCAGTCTGTCTGATTAAACTGTTAGTAAGATAGTCATCTGTCTACCAATACTTTCATACTTTAATTATACTGGTGGTCAGATGGTCAGTCTGCCTGATTAAACTGTTAGTAAGATAGTCATATGTCTACCAATGCTTTCATACTTTAATTATACTGGTAACCAGATGGTCAGTGTGTCTGATTAAACTGTTAGTAAGATAGTCATATGTCTACCAATACTTTCATACTTTAATTATACTGGTGGTCAGATGGTCAGTCCGTCTGAATAAACTGTTAGTAAGATAGTCATATGTCTACCAATACTTTCATACTTCAATTAGACTGGTGGTCAGATGGTCAATCTGTCTGATTAAACTGTTAGTAAGATAGTCATCTGTCTACCAATACTTTCATACTTTAATTATACTGGTGGTCAGATGGTAAGTCTGTCTGATTAAACTGTTAGTAAGATAGTCATATGTCTACCAATACTTTCATACTTTAATTATACTGGTGGTCAGATGGTCAGTCTGTCTGATTAATCTGTTAGTAAGATAGTCATCTGTCTACCAATACTTTCATACTTTAATTATACTGGTGGTCAGATGGTCAGTCCGTCTGATTAAACTGTTAGTAAGAGAGACATATGTCTACCAATACTTTCATACTTCAATTAGACTGATGGTCAGATGGTCAGTCCGTTTGCCCATACTTTCATGCGTAGCTGTCAATGCCCAGTGGAAGTCAAGAGCGAGATGGGGTCCAATGGGCGATTGCCTCTAGCGTATGTGATTAGTGGGGTGAAGTCCGCTACGGTCTGTATTTGAATTTAGTGAATTTTAGCTTAGAAGTATACTCGTAATACTGTTCATATAATCACACATTTCAACTGAATCTATTTAAGTCACACTATATACGGAAGCGATACTGACATCCTGGTTAAATTATACTAAATTGTATAGATGTTTTCTATAACACAGTACATTTTATTTAAAAAATCGCAGACTACAAACATTTTTGTCAAATTTTCAGAATGCGTGAGAACGTACAATGTACGCGTGTGAGCGTGATTTTACACAAAAATGCAGGTGTCTCACACCCAACGCTTGAGACTTTACTGGTATGTTCATGTTCATGCTTTTGAACAAGAAGGTAAGATGGTCAGTATGTCTGCCCATACTTTCATAGTTGAATTAAACTGTTCTGTCCAATTAGACTGGTGGCCAGATGGGCAATCTGTACGCCCATACTTTCATTTGGCTGGTGGTCAGATTGTCACTCTGTCTATCACGCTAGCCATATGGAATCTTAATTTATCACGTCCCTCCTAAAGTATAATATAGCTGTGCCTTACGAGCTAATAATGTATGATTATATATAATCTGCTCAAATTTCACTCTAATCTGATCGTTAACCTCATCGGAAATGTCACGAAAATGATGGTAAATAATGTGATAATTGGAGTACATTAGACAATTGTGTATTTGGATGGCACTTTTGATATAAAACGAGCACTGGTTACATTCAGGATCATTGTAGTTTGACATCGCAGGAAACATGATGGTGTATTTAGTAGCAGGTATGTTTGCCGTTTTTATGCTTTTTTTTTTTTTTATATAGCAATTTCTTTTTAATGCAGTCATATACTAGAGGTTTTAATAGGACAAACGACAATCTTATTTTTTTTTTAAACTCGCGGCGTACTGTTAGTTTCTACATAACTTTCATTTTTTCAGTCATTAATATTTAGTATAACAATAGTAAAAGCGAATTGCCTTTGCATTGTTCTAACTGTTGATTATATTAAAACTTTTAATATATGTTAATGCTTGATAACAACTTCAAGACTGTCTTGTGCCATTTTAGATACTCTACGAGAGGTGTTCAACTTATAATTGAACACTTTCATTGTGTAACTGAATCAACTATCTTGAAATTCTCGCCGAATATGTTGATTTTAATGTCACGTCTAATGATTCCTTCGATATGAAACAATATGACATGCACTATTATGTGCTTCCTAATGTTGCTGCATCCGTATTTTTGAAAAAGGGAAGAGAACGACATTTTGAAGCAAAAAGCTTCAATTGTAAAAATAACTGCAATAATTTTTTTGACATTAATGCTTTTAAAATGTCGTTTAAGGTTATTGTATTCTGATATGTCCATGTCTGAACGTAAAAAAAGTATGCATTTTTTTGAAATGTGTCGACTTTTAAGATTTTAGCAAAAATTAACTTGAAATTCAACTATGAAAATGATAAAATTTACGAAAGCTTCTAGTTCGAAGCATCAACTGCAGGCATTTTTGTGATTTCCTCCGCTATAAAAAAAACAAGTTTCATAAAGATAGAAAAAAAAAAACTTAAAATTTAGGGGCAAAACATTCACATTTGCAAATAATGATAAAAATAATACAATCTTTTACCAAAGATATCTTTATAAGGAATAATATATACATCAACATAAACTGTTCATTTTTTTTTATCACAAAATATGATTAAAGTAGTTATTCTGGTTAATTTATAAAATTATCAGTAACATACGAGCAAACTGTCCTATTATCTGTCTATTTCTTAATAATGCGGTAAAAGGTCGAACTTTTAATTCAACATCTGTTTTTGTCTTAAAATAAAACATACGATCATATTTAAATTATAAACACAGTTTTAAACAATTATGATATGCATTTAGTGGAATTATTTGGTTTAAGGTAAAACTCCACGGCAACAGAAACATATAGGTTTAAAATTGGAAAATAGTGTACACCTAAATCAAAATGTAATTTAAAACAAACAGCGTGAAATTGGAGATTAGTTTTAAATGCATACGTTCTAAATGACAGTTTCAAATCATTAAATCAAGCATTTTTTATGATAATCACTTCCGTTGAAAAATAACATCTTAAACAAAAGTGTTCAATTATTATAAGTTGAACACCTCTCGTATAACGCAAGTTAACGGATTCCTTAGCACCGTGTTCAAATTATAAGGTATATGTGTGAGCTACATTTATTTAAAGACTAAAAACATTAGGCTAGTTTAAAGTGCGTGAAGCCGGAAGCCGGAAACATTCCTTTTTGATAATGTACTGACATTTATGCGGCTACGTGCGTAAAACACCATTCATTCATTCTATGATATGTATGATCAATAAAACAGCACTTTCCCAAAGACGGTCCTGTAGAAACTACTGCAGACAAACGCAACGGCACCGTATGTCCGCACTGCATCACAGACCGAAATAAAAGAGCATATTTAACAAGTCAATGAATAGGAAAAAACATAACATAAAGCCATAGTGCTTTCTCCGACTGTTGGGAACCTTTTTGTTCAATGCATAACTGTTAGAATGTCTTAGTCTATATAGCTGTAAAGAACGCATTTGTAAAACATAATCGATATACATATGATTTCACAATTATTGTTTAAATATTTCCTTCTGTCATTTTCAAGCATGTTTGGTGATTGTTCTTGGGAGTGGAGGGCATGCACTCCCTAATCCCTTTGCGTCGAGAGACGAATGCACGCTGTACAAAAGTGTATCGCGAAGAGCTGCAAGTTGCACAGAAACAGAATTTGACTACGCCTCAACAGAGTTTAACGCAAAAGACGTTTTAGATTTGGTTAATTTCACCTGTCGGTGAGTGTTTAAAACTGTTAAGTAGTTTAATGATACAATTTCCTTTTTGTTTTGTATGTTCCCAATAATAGAATTTGTTTAAACTTTCTAAGCACATTGCATAACATATATAAAAACAAAATGTGCAATAAAAATGTTAGGTCCCCATGCTTGTTTAGATTTCTTTCTTTGAAACCCTACCCCTATGCTAAAAGGCCAAGTTTTGTATGAAATTATATAGAAAGGGTATATTTTCCTTTCTTGTTATGTTACTAATAACAGAATTTGTTCAAACTTCCTAGGCACTTATTTGAACATATAGTAAGACAATATATGCAATTAAAATTATAGGTCACCATGCATATTTAGATTTAATATTGGTTTTTGGAACCCTACCATTATGCTTAAATTTTGTTTTAATTTTTACAAAATGTTATATTTTTCCTATTTTATGTATTTTTCTAGTAATAGGCATTTATATAAATAAAGACAATAAATACAACTAGACATCAAGAGCAACATTCCTGTAAATGTTTAGGAAAATCTGTCCAACAGTTTTAGAAGAGAAGTCGCCCAAAATTCTGCTCATGAAAAACTACAGAAAATGCCTTTAAAAGAAGATACAAACACAAAATAATTGTATATTTTAACAGAATATATAGAGATTATTTAACTGCTGGGATCGATTATAGGGAAATCCTTCGCGAGTGGAAGACGTGTGGTTCTTTTCACGAACGAGCGCACGCGAGTGAGTGAAAAACAAAGCACGTCTACCATCAAGTGAAGGATTACCCAATAATCGATCCCAGCAGTTAAATAATCTATTTATAACATTTTAAATTACGTTTTTGCAAACAAATATTCGCTTTATTGAACGTTATCGGCGGATGACTTGACGTCAGCAACACTTTGTTGACGTCACGACTCAACGTCGCAACGTTAGTTATTATTGTGTTCTAAGTTAGCAACGTTAGTTATTATTGTGTTCTGAGTTAGTTATTAATATTTAGCGATTATGAATATTCTTGCACTGAGAAATCCCGATCTTTCACGCATAGAAATGTAATACACAAACATACAACAGGAAATGTGGCATTCACAGAACTCAGTCATACAAAAACACGGATTTCAAACAAACAACAACTGCAAGGATAACTAGAATAATTCACAATGTGAAGTGGGGCTATATCGGAATCACGTTGTCCACAACGTCGCACATTTTTGTCCCGTCGCGTTCCGTCGCGTAACACATTTTTAATACTTGCATATCTCAAACACTTTTGAATGGATTGTTCCCAAACGTCATATACTCCTAACATCTGATGAACGTATATCCCTCTACATAACCTATAATTGATTGCTTAATTTAATACAGAATTATGGCCCTTTGTTCGACTTAGAATTGTCCACTTTAATATTGGATAATGAATGACCTGTTAACATATTCTCAAACATTTTCGAATTGTTCCCAAACGTCATGTACACATAACAACTGATGACCTTATGTCCCTGTACATCATCCATTATTGAGTTTCAAATTTATTAGAGAGTAATGGTCATTTGCTTGACTTAGAATTGTCCACTCTAATATTGTTTAATGACCTGTTAACACATTTTTTCTCAAACATTTTCGAATTGAATGTTCCCAAACTTCCTGTACACATAACAACTGATTATCTTATGTCCTTCTATATTACAAATTGTCGATGCCTAATTTATTACAGAATCATGGCCCTTTATTTGACTTAGTGTTTTTCACTCCATAATGAACTTCGCGTGGCTTTCACTTTAACACTTTTCATGGATTGTTCTTACACCTATCACACGTGATGATAAGATGTGTGTGTCTCTGCATTAATGGTTTTTCGATTCTGCATTTTTTTTTTTTACAGAATTATGTTTTAATTAGAATTTATTTCACATTAAGAAATTAACTGATATTTTAGACATTTACTATGCTTGATTTTGCCCATCATCGGCTAGCGCAAAAAAAGCGGGGGTATTCATCACCTTCAATGATAGTTCTAGTTCCATTAATCGATGGGAAAGCTTATATTAGCAGGATTTTATTTATGGTTTTTCGATTCTGCATTTTTTTTTTTTACAGAATTATGTTTTAATTAGAATTTATTTCACATTAAGAAATTAACTGATATTTTAGACATTTACTATGCTTGATTTTGCCCATCATCGGCTAGCGCAAAAAAAGCGGGGGTATTCATCACCTTCAATGATAGTTCTAGTTCCATTAATCGATGGGAAAGCTTATATTAGCAGGATTTTATAAAACACGTTTAAAGATACTTTTTACTGAAAAAAATGCGATAACCTGTTTAAAATGACCTATTAAATATGCAGACTTTTAGAGCCGAAATTAGGTTTTATTTCATACCCCAGGCAACCCAGTATTCGCTTCTTATATTTACATTTATTTTTAATTAATCCTTCATTTCTTCATCTTTCGTTAGTTTTTGCGCACAATATGACCTATTTATGTGTCGACGTGCCGTAAGATACATTTAATTCATTCATGCTTTTTGGAGATGGGGTATAAAAGTTAATACGCGGACCACGTAATGAGTTGGACAACAGTGGTACCGCATGTAAAAAGGATTACATGCGGCTCTAGGTTGCAGCAAACCTCAATCTTACCATGTTGTCACCTCAATTAAACAGGCCAATGTAAATAACGAAGTCAACGCTGGCTATATCCATCATATCCATCATTTGAGCACTTAACCAAGTCATTTAGTACTGGTGGAGATCATTAATCATTATTATTTGTAAATGGCGCAATGGCCGTTGTCCTTAGTCTCCTCATGTGATGAAGGAATCAAGGAGTCTTAGCTTATAATCTCATCATATATAATCATTATAAGGGCATCCGTAAAAATTTTACGTTTGCTGTGCTCGACCTACTCGGTGAAAAGAGCCCTACCCAGAACTTTTTATTGCAATTCTTTTAACATCTTTTTTTTTATAGCTCTACTGGCCAAAGGTAAGCAGAGCTTTTGGGATGGTGTGTTGTCCGTCGTCCGTCGTCTGTCCGTCGTCTGTTAACTTTTACCTCGTTAAGATGATAGGGCCTTCATCCAATCTTTACCAAACTTTAACAGATTGTTAATATGAATGAAAGCTCGGACAAGTTCGAAAACCAGCCAGATCAAACCGGTAACAGCAGAGTTATAGGCCTTGATTTCGTTAAAAATGCTATATTTTGCCTCGTTAAGACGATAGGATCTTCATTTTTCATCCAATCTTTACCAAATGTTACCAGATTGTTAATATCATGAAAGCTCGGAAAGTTCGAAAACCAGCCAGATCGGACCAGTAACAGCGGAGTTACGGCCCTTGATTTAGTTAAAAATACTATATTTTGCCTCGTTAAGACGATAGGGCCTTCATTTGTCATCCGATTTTACCAAACTTTACTTGATTGTTAATGTTGATGAAAGCTCGGACAAGTTCGAAAACCAGCAAGATTGGACCAGTAACAGCGGAGTTATGTCCCTTGATTTAGTTAAAAGTGCTATATTATGCTTCGTTAAGATGATAGGGCCTTCATTTTTCATCCGATCTTTACCAAACTGTACCAGATTGTTAATATCAATGGAAGCTCGGAAAATTTGGAAAACCAGCCAGATCGGACCAGTAACAGCGGAGTTATGGCCCTTGATTTCGTTAAAAATGCTATATTTTGCCTCGTTAATACGATAGGGCCTTCATTTTTCATCTGATCTTTACCAAACTTTGTAATCAGTATTGTTATTCATTCGATCTTTGGAGATCGCTGAGCCCGATATTTATATTAAGTGATCGGTGGTTTATTTTCAATTTCTTCTGTTTTCTTACTTAATTTTCGATTCGGTGGTTCCACTACTCCGGCCGATAAAAGGCTCTGGGTATTGTTTAACCACTCATGGGATATGTTGTCTGCTTTTTAATTTAGTCTTTTGGCTGTTACTTGTGATACGCAGGCTTCATAACCGCTGTTCCCAACTAAATTCCTTTTTGTTTATTTCGCTCTTCGGGGCATACAATTTTATTAGATCCTGGGACCATACGCCGCTGGATATAAGGGATGAAATAAAGATACAAATATTGCTATATCCACCGTCATATGCTTGCCATCTTCGGGATGGTTAAAATTATGTACTGTTGATTTTTATAAATATTGAGTTCTGCTCAACCCGGGGCTAGAGGGCGTGAGCGGTAGCTAGCATATTTCACTAACGCTCATGAACAGTCTCAATCAAACTGAGATATTTCGTCTGTGTCGTGCTCGGCCGTTTCCAAAGGTCCATTATCATACACTTTTTACCAGATTTTTTTACTTTTTTTATTACAATTGTATTTTTATCGTTCAAATGTTTTCTTTCTTAAACAAATATTTAATTTTTTTGGATTTTTTATTTTTATTTTTTTTTTTCATTTTTTTATTTCTATTTTCATTTTTTCATTTATTTTTAACCTGCCAGATCTTACCAGTTACAGCGGAGTTATGGCCCTTGATTTATTTACAAATGCTATAATTTGCCTTGTTAAGATGATGGGTCCATGATGGGTCTTCATTTTTCATCCGAATGAATGAATGAATGGTGTTTTACGGCACGTCGACACATAAATACGTCATATTGTGCGCAAAAACTGATGAATGATGAAGAAATGAAGGATTAATTAAAAATTAATGTAAATATATAAAGATAAAACTATTTACAAGTAAGGGATGATATGGAAGTAATATAAACTATATATGTCAATCAACAAATGCCCGAAAACGGGTATATAAAGAAGTAAATATATACAAGAACATATTATAATGATTTATATAGTCCGACTTCCTTCAGGAAATCTAAAACTAGACTAAAATCTATAGTATTAAATAACTCGGTCATAGTATTAACATTGTAGTACCTGGCGCATAGGATCAAAGTCTACATATTCCAGCAAAATGTGTTTGACCGTTAACGGTGCAAAGCAGGGTATACATTCTGGTAATTGCTCACCTTGTAGTAAATATGAATGAGTATAACGTGTATGCCCTATCCTGTACCGGGCTAGGACAACTTCCTCTCGACGAATGGGTCTACTAGAAGAACGCCATTCTCCGAGTAACGGTTTAATTGAATGGAGTTTATTGTTAACTGACAAATCAGTATAAAGTAATTTGGTATTAGATATATGTAAACCTAATGCTGCCTTAGCAGCACTATCAGCTCTATCATTACCACGTATTCCTACATGGCTTGGAAGCCAGCAGAAATAATAACATTATCAATTATAAGAGAATTGTACTTTTCTAAAAGTTGAAGCACAACTGGGTTATCATGTTTCATATACCCATTGCTTGAAGAGATGAAAGGGAATCAGAAAATATTACAAAATGGTCATCATCAGATTACTGAATATAATTCAGTAATGGTAAGTTCAATTGCCTTAAGTTCAGCTGAAAATATAGAGGCCTTGTCAGGCAGGCGGCTCTTTACGCTGTGTTTGTGAACAACAGCTGCTGCAGCTACCTTATCTCCATCTTTAGAACCATCTGTGAATATATGTTGAAAGTTACTGTATTTCGATTTAATTTCTTTAAATTTGCTTTGAAAGACAGTAGGGTCTGTACTAGATTTGTTACTGTTACAATGATCGAAAATAATTGTTGGTGTTTCCAAAGTCCACGGTGGAATTTGTGGTACTTTGTACTTGGCAATCAAATTTAGGTCGATTTCAGTGTCTTTTAATTTGGGTTTAATACGAAGACCAAATGGTCGAATGGCCTTCGATTTTCGATCAAAAAGAAGTTCACAACTAGGATTAAAAACATTATCGAAAGTTGGGTTTGAAGAGTTAGATTTTAATTTAATGGCATATTGAAGGGCTAATTTGTCCCGTCTATGAGACAGTGATGGTACATTAGCTTCAACATATAGACTTTCGGCTGGTGCGAAAGGCACCTAAGGCGAGTCGTAATCCTTGATTCTGTATAGGATCGAGCATCTGCAAGTACGACTTGCGGGTCGATCCATATACTATCGAGCCGTAGTCCAGCTTGGATCTTATAAGAGATCTGTAAAGTCGCAAGAGGACTTAACGATCTGCTCCCCAGTTACTGTTTGCAACAACTTTAAGTAAATTAAGAGCTTTAAGGCACTTGGCCTTCAATAATTTAAGGTGTGGTATAAACGTTAATTTACGGTCGAAAATAAGACCAAGGAATTTTGACTCATCCATTACTGGTATTGGTGACCCATCCAGTGTTAGATGAGGGTCTTCATGATGTTTACGTAGTTGACAAAAATGCAAACAATTGGTTTTAGATTTAGAAAATTTAAAATCATTTTCATCAGACCAGGTCTGAAGTTTATTGAGACATTGTTGAAGTTGTCTCTCAATAGTGTTCATGTTTTTTGCACGATAACATATAACAAAGTCGTCAACATATAGAGAGCAATCCACACCAGGATTGATGCATTTAACTATACTGTTAATTTTTACATTAAAAAGGATGACAGAGAGTATTATGCCCTGTGGCACACCCATCTCCTGTTCATAAATGTCAGAGAGGGTTGAACCCATTCGGACACGAAACTGTCTATCATCTAAGAAATTCTCTATAAAAATTGGTAACCGGCCTCTTAGACCAAGGTCATCAAGATCATTCATGATACCGTACTTCCATGCAGTATCATAAGCTTTCTCCAAGTCAAAAAATACAGCGACTATATGTTCTTTCTTTACGAAAGCTTCCCTAATAAATGATTCAAACTTATCTGCAACTACACGGTGTGGAAAAGGGGATGAATGAATGTAGCAAATTGTTTGTGTATACGCTATACTTGGATGATGTTTAATTGAAATTGTTAAGCAGTTTTGCAGATGAGCTTACATTAAAAAATATGGTATGTCCAAAAAGAGATATAACTGTGAAAATAAATGAGTCACGATACCTGTCTGTCTGTAGGATGTTTTTCTGTTATACATTATGTTAGCAGTTTCCTGTTTGTAGGATGTTTTTTATGTTATACATTATGTTAGCAGTTTCCTGTCTGTAGGATGTTTTTCTGTTATACATTATGTTAGCAGTTTCCTGTCTGTAGGATGTTTTTTCTGTTATACATTATGTTAGCAGTTTCCTGTCTGTAGGATGTTTTTTTGTTATACATTATGTTAGCAGTTTTCCTGTCTGTAGGATGTTTTTCTGTTACACATTATGTAAGCAGTTTCCTGTCTGTATGATGTTTTTCTGTTATACATCATGTTAGCAGTTTCCTGTCTGTAGGATGTTTTTCTGTTATACATTATGTAAGCAGTTTCCTGTCTGTAGGATGTTTTTCTGTTATACATTATGTTAGCAGTTTTCCTGTCTGTAGGATGTTTTTCTGTTATACATTATGTTAGCAGTTTCCTGTCTGTATGATGTTTTTCTGTTATACATTATGTTAGCAGTTTTCCTGTCTGTAGGATGTTTTTCTGTTATACATTATGTTAGCAGTTTTCCTGTCTGTAGGATGTTTTTCTGTTATACATTATGTTAGCAGTTTCCTGTCTGTATGATGTTTTTCTGTTATACATTATGTTAGCAGTTTCCTGTCTGTAGGATGTTTTTCTGTTATACATTTTGTTAGCAGTTTCCTGTCTGTAGGATGTTTTTCTGTTATACATTATGTTAGCAGTTTTCCTGTCTGTAGGATGTTTTTCTGTTATACATTATGTTAGCAGTTTCCTGTCTGTATGATGTTTTTCTGTTATACATTATGTTAGCAGTTTTCCTGTCTGTAGGATGTTTTTCTGTTATACATTATGTTAGCAGTTTTCCTGTCTGTAGGATGTTTTTCTGTTATACATTATGTTAGCAGTTTCCTGTCTGTATGATGTTTTTCTGTTATACATTATGTTGGCAGTTTCCTGTCTGTAGGATGTTTTTCTGTTATACATTATGTTGGCAGTTTCCTGTCTGTAGGATGTTTTTCTGTTATACATTATGTTAGCAGTTTCCTGTCTGTAAAATGTTTTTCTGTTATACATTATGTTAGCAGTTTTCCTGTCTGTAGGATGTTTTTCTGTTATACATTATGTTAGCAGTTTCCTGTCTGTAGGATGTTTTTCTGTTATACATTATGTTAGCAGTTTCCTGTCTGTAGGATGTTTTTCTGTTATACATTATGTTAGCAGTTTCCTGTCTGTAGGATGTTTTTCTGTTATACATTATGTTAGCAGTTTCCTGTCTGTAGGATGTTTTTCTGTTATACATTATGTTAGCAGTTTCCTGTCTGTAGGATGTTTTTCTGTTATACATTATGTTAGCAGTTTCCTGTCTGTAGGATGTTTTTCTGTTATACATTATGTTAGCAGTTTCCTGTCTGTAGGATGTTTTTCTGTTATACATTATGTTAGCAGTTTCCTGTCTGTATGATGTTTTTCTGTTATACATAATGTTGGCAGTTTCCTGTCTGTAGGATGTTTTTCTGTTATACATTATGTTAGCAGTTTCCTGTCTGTAGGATGTTTTTCTGTTATACATTATATTAGCAGTTTCCTGTCTGTAGGATGTTTTTCTGTTATACATTATGTTAGCAGTTTCCTGTCTGTAGGATGTTTTTCTGTTATACATTATGTTAGCAGTTTTCCTGTCTGTAGGATGTTTTTCATTATGTTAGCAGTTTCCTGTCTGTAGGATGTTTTTCTGTGATACATTATGTTAGCAGTTTCCTGTCTGTATGATGTTTTTCTGTTATACATTATGTTGGCAGTTTCCTGTCTGTAGGATGTTTTTCTGTTATACATTATGTTAGCAGTTTCCTGTCTGTAGGATGTTTTTCTGTTATACATTATGTTAGCAGTTTCCTGTCTGTAGGATGTTTTTCTGTTATACATTATGTTAGCAGTTTTCCTGTCTGTAGGATGTTTTTCTGTTATACATTTTGTTAGCAGTTTCCTGTCTGTATGATGTTTTTCTGTTATACATTATGTTAGCAGTTTTCCTGTCTGTAGGATGTTTTTCTGTTATACATTATGTTAGCAGTTTCCTGTCTGTAGGATGTTTTTCTGTTATACATTATGTTAGCAGTTTCCTGTCTGTATGATGTTTTTCTGTTATACATTATGTTGGCAGTTTCCTGTCTGTAGGATGTTTTTCTGTTATACATTATGTTAGCAGTTTCCTGTCTGTAGGATGTTTTTCTGTTATACATTATGTTAGCAGTTTCCTGTCTGTATGATGTTTTTCTGTTATACATTATGTTAGCAGTTTCCTGTCTGTATGATGTTTTTCTGTTATACATTATGTTGGCAGTTTCCTGTCTGTAGGATGTTTTTCTGTTATACATTATGTTAGCAGTTTTCCTGTTTGTATGATGTTTTTCTGTTATACATTATGTTGGCAGTTTCCTGTCTGTAGGATGTTTTTCTGTTATACATTATGTTAGCAGTTTCCTGTATGTAGGATGTTTTTCTGTTATATATTATGTTAGCAGTTTCCTGTCTGTAGGATATTTTTCTGTTATACATTATGTTAGCAGTTTACCTGTCTGTAGGATGTTTTTCTGTTATACATTATGTTAGCAGTTTCCTGTCTGTATGATGTTTTTCTGTTATACATTATGTTGGCAGTTTCCTGTCTGTAGGATGTTTTTCTGTTATACATTATGTTAGCAGTTTCCTGTCTGTAGGATGTTTTTCTGTTATACATTATGTTAGCAGTTTCCTGTCTGTAGGATGTTTTTCTGTTATACATTATGTTAGCAGTTTTCCTGTCTGTAGGATGTTTTTCTGTTATACATTATGTTAGCAGTTTCCTGTCTGTAGGATGTTTTTCTGTTATACATTATGTTAGCAGTTTCCTGTCTGTAGGATGTTTTTCTGTTATACATTATGTTAGCAGTTTCCTGTCTGTAGGATGTTTTTCTGTTATACATTATGTTAGCAGTTTCCTTTCTGTAGGATGTTTTTCTGTTATACATTATGTTAGCAGTTTTCCTGTCTGTAGGATGTTTTTCTGTTATACATTATGTTAGCAGTTTCCTGTCTGTAGGATGTTTTTCTGTTATACATTATGTTAGCAGTTTTCCTGTCTGTACGATTTTTTTCTGTTATACGCTTTTGATGGATTTTTCGTGGAGTGTTGGAGACGACCTCTGTAGAAGTGACCACTTCCCCATATTTCATGAAAATATCGACCCTCCACTTCTTGAAAAAACGCAACGATGGAAACTTCACAAGGCTGATTGGATTACGTTTCAATCTCTTTGCTTCCGTTTTAGAAGATGTCGAAGATGCAACTACTCTTTTTAAAAAAACTCTTCATGATATAGCTGAACAAACTATTCCAAAAACCTCGGCAAATCCAAAACGACCACATAAACCATGGTACGACGATGACTGCAAAAAGGCAGTCAGCGATCGTAAAGCTGCATTAAATAATTTCAACTTGCGGCCAACTCAAACAAATTTAGATAACTTTAGAGTTTTTCGTGCGAAAGCCCGTCGTACTATTAAGGATAGCAAGAGGAAATCCTGGAGATCTTATGTCTCTAGGCTGAATTCTCGCTCATCTCTTAAGAAGACATTGGTGGAGTGCGTGGTCCAGTGGTAGAGCGCCGAACTCCAGATCGAGAGGTCGTGGGTTCGATCCTCGCCGCGGCCACGTTATTTATCCTTGAGCAAGATAATTTATCCACATTGCTTAGTACTGGTTCTACCCAGGAAGCCATCAATAGTGATTAATCTAAGTTGCAATAACTTGTTTCGCAATCGATGTAAAATAAATATGTTTAAACTAAGAAGATATGGGACATGGTCCGGAAAATAAGTGGTAAAGGTAATTCTAGTTCTGTAAATCATCTTAAAACAGATAATGGAGATATAACATATGTCAAAGATATTACAAACACTTTGGCAGAAACTTTTTCAAAGTTTCTGAAAAATAAGCAACTAAAAGAACAGAAGAAGCCGAACTTCAATAAATGTTGATAAAGGTGATCCTTTGGGAGCAACAAACACAATTAAGAGAATAAAGCAGCAGACTCGGTTTTATTGAGTCTGTTCATGAGAAGTAATGAAAGATGCAACACCTCTCACGCCCCCTAGCACCGGCTAAGGCGGTATTCTACTTCAAAGCCACCTATATTGGGCTCGTTGGTCCCAAAGGACCAGTAAAAATACCACTACTGATTCAAGTCGAAAAACTTGGAGAAATACAATAAACTATTCACTCTCAAAGAACTTCGAGAGTCCGTTAAAAAGGCTCATGATACATCAGCTGGTCCTGATGATATCCATTATCAAATTATCAATTATTAAAACATGTACCTGAATCCTGTCTCTCTACCCATCTTGATATATTTAATAAGGTTTGGGTGACGGGAAACTTCCCTGATGCTTGGCGGGAAGCAATCGTTATTCCAGTCCCCAAACCTGGAAAGGATCATACGGACCCAATAAATTATCGCCCAATCGCTTTAACGAGTTGTATATGTAAAACCATGGAACGAATGATTAATGAGAGAGTCATTTGGTACCTGGAGTCCAACAAACTGGTAACAAAGTATCAAAGTTGATTCCGGCGCCAACGAGGCACAACAGACAATCTCATTAGATTTGAATCGTTTATTAGGGAAGCTTTCATAACAAAATAATACATGAATACTATCGAGAGACAATTACAACAATGTCTCAATAAACTTCCGACCTGGTCTGATGAAAATGGTTTTAAATTTTCTAAATCTCAAACCAATTGTATGCACTTTTGTCAACTACGCAAACATCACGAAGACCCACATCTAACACTTGGCGGTTCAACTTTACCGGTAGTGGATGAGACAAAATTCCCAGGTCTTATTTTTGACCGTAAATTAACGTTTATACCACACCTTAAATACTTGAAGGCCAAATGCCTTAAAGCTCTTAACTTACTTAAAGTTGTTGCAAACACTAATTGGGGAGCAGACCATCGAAAAGTCCTCTTGCGACTTTACAGATCTCTCATCAGGTTCAAGCTGGGCTACGGCTCAATAGTATATGGATCGACTCGCAAGTCATACTTGCACATTCTCGATCATATACATAATCAAGGATTACGACTCGCCTTAGGAGCCTTTCGTACATCACCAACCGAAAGTCTATACGTTGAAGCTAATGAACCATCACTGTGTCATAGACGAGACAAATTTACCCTTCAGTATACCATTAAATTAGAATCGAACCCTTCAAATCCAACTTTCGATACTGTTTTTAATCCTAATTATGAACCTCTTTTTGATCGAAAACCGAAGGCCATTCGGCCATTTGATCTTCGTATTAACCAAAACCAAAATTAAGAGTCACTGAAATCAACCTAAATTTGATTGCCAAGTACAAAGTACCACAAATTCCACCGTGGACTTTGGAAACACCAACAATTATTTTTGATCTTTGTAATAATAACAAATCAATTACAGATCCTACTAATTTAATGAAATTAAATCGAAATACAGTAACTTTCAACATATATACACAGATGGTTCTAAAGATGGAGACAAGGTAGCTGCAACAGCTGTTGTTCACAAACATAGCATAAAGAGCCGCCTGCCTGACAAGGCCTCTATTTTCTCAGCTGAACTTAAGGCAATTGAACTTGTCGCAGATTTGTTTTTATTTTGCTATGAAAGAGAGTTCATGTTGAGTCTTTCACCAGATACCCAGGCAGATGTTATTATAGCTTTTAATGACACCTCTCGGTATCTGGATGACATACTGAACACTATGGTTGATAATATTTATCCTAAAGAACTTCAGCTAAATAAAGCTAATATATCTGATAATAACGCTTCTTTTCTTGATTTAGATCTGTCGATTGAAAATGGTGGAATAATTAGCAAAATCTATGACAAGAGAGATGAGTTTAATTTTGACATTGCTAATTACTCCCACTTGGAAAGGGATGTTCCCCGAGCAACTTCTTATGGGGTGTATGTGTTTCAACTTATTCGTTTTTCAAGAGCTTGTACTCGAGTTAAGGACTTTAATATTCGTAATCTTTGTATAGCTAAATAGCTACTCAATCAGGGTTACCGTTACCATAAACTTCGTAAAACCTTTGCAAAATTATATTATCGTAACCCTCATCTTCTTTCCAAATATAAAAGTAATTTAAGGACTCTTCTGCGACAAGGACTATCGCAATCTGAAATCTATGTGATGTGATTCATAAACTTCGTAAGATTCTTGGTCATGATCACTTTCATACTATCTTTGTTAAACTTGTTAAAAAGTTTATCAAAAGAGGTTATGACCCTATCATTATGCAACGTACTGCATGCCTGGTGGTGGACCCTTTTACAGTTCGCCACTATGCTTTCCTCTTTACTTGTGCGATGACCGGACAGGCTGTGGACCCTATGATGACGCCTACCTAAAGCCCATTGGGACGGTGGCGTTTGATGTGTGTCTATGATATTTCTTGTCGTGCCCTTAATGGTTTATTCTCTTGTTGCTCTGGCTTCTGCCAATTCATTGAGTACCTTCATTGTGGCTTTATAGGCTATTGTTTTTTTTATATTGTATTTACACGAGCATGTTCGTGTTTTAATACTATTGCGTATTGATGCTGCTTTGTTGGTTAGAGATTAGATCATGGCTGGGATTTCTTTATTTACACTGTCCTGTTTTAATAGGATGACAGTAGGGTAAGTGTGAAGTTTGGTGCACCCTAGAACCGGTTTAAACCCCCAGTGGCCCACTTTGTCACTGACCGTTCCAAGGCGGTAGCCATTTTGTCAACCCTTTTGTGTTTGTGATGTCGTTTGCTTTTATTATTACTTTTGCCTTTTTGTTTGTCTGTTTGCATGTTTGTTTCTGTATTTTGTGGTTGACTGTCCTCCTTGAATGCTACTTTCCCTGTCTGATCTTTTTATATTTCTTCGCCTTAAGTTTTATTCGGGAATCTGATGATGACCATTTCGTAATCTTTTCTGATTCCCTTTCGTCTCTTCAAGCACTGAGTAATATGAAACATGATAATCCAGTTGTGCTTCAACTTTTAGAAAAGTACAATTCTCTTATAGTTGATAATGTTATTATATTCTGCTGGCTTCCAAGCCATGTAGGAATACGTGGTAATGATAGAGCTGATAGTATATATTTGCCTATATTCGTAACTCTTGGCAAGCCGCATGGGACTTGTCGGTGAACAATAAACTCCATTCATTTAAAACGTTGCTCGGAGAATGGCGTCCTTCTAGTAGACCCATTCGTCGAGAGGAAGTTGTTCTAGCCAGGGTAAGGATAGGGCATACACGCTGTACTCATTCATATTTATTAAACGCTGAGCAGTTGCCAGAATGTATACCCTGTTTTGCACCGTTAACGGTCAAACATATCTTGTTGGAATGTGTAGACTTTGATCCTATGCGACAAAGATACTACAGAGTTAATACTTTGAATGAGTTATTTGATACTATAGATTTTAGTCTTGTTTTAGATTTCCTTTAAGAAATCAGACTTTATAAATCAATATAATATTTTTCTATATATATTAACTTGTTTAGAAGCCCGTTGGCGGGCATTTGTTGATTTACATATATACATAGTTTATATTGTTACCATATCATCCCTTATTTGTAGATAGTTTTATCTTTATACGTTTACACTATTTTTAATTACTACTTCATTCTTTCATGATTCATCGGTTTTTGCGCACAATATGACCTATTTATGTGTCGACGTGCCATAAAAAACCATTCATTCACCATTTGAACAAACTTGGTAGAGGATTTAAAAGCTGATAATAAATAAAAAATATTAAACCTTTTATCTCTTGTTATTTCAGAGATGATGATTTTTGTTCTTCCCTATAACTCTATGAAAACTGATCCAACAAGCTCCCAATACAAAGGTTTCTTATGAGAAGAAATGTTTTATTAATGAATCAATCTAAAAAAACAACAACAATAAAATAAATAAATTAACAAATTGAGCCCATCAACCAAGGTTTCGTATGAAAAACAATATATATATGCCTCCAGTGAGATTTGAACCCACGACCCCTTGAGTTTGCAGTGTACATTACCAAATATTGAAAAAGGGCCATAACTCCGGTGTTACTAGTTCGATAGGGCTGGTTCTCAAACTCGTTAGAGCTTTCAGTGACATCAACAATCTGGCCAAGTTCGGGAAAGATCGAATACAAAATGAAGATTTTCGAACTTGTCCAAGCTTTCAATGATATTAACAATCTGGTAAAGTTACGAAAAGACTGGATGAAAAATTAAGGGCCTTTCGTCTTCATGGGGCAAAATATAGCATTTAACAAAGATCAGCAGAGCTTATGCCGTGTTGCGGCGTCCGTCGTCCCTCCGTCTGTCTGTCAACTTTTTTTTTTGTAGCGACTACTCCTCTGAAACTACTGAATGGATTTTCATGAAACTTTACAGAAATGTTGCCCATGAAGTCTAGTTGGTCCTAGCAAAAATTCATGTTGATGTGAAATCCAAGATGGTCGCCAGATGTAAAAATAGACTCTAAGTGATATTGACATGGGACTTTCTCTAAAATGATCAGCATGACATGGTGTTGGTCCTTGTCGAAAATCGTTTAAATTCGACGTTAAACATGGCTGCCAGCGGCCATCTTTGTTTACATAGAGTTATATAGTGAAAACTTGTAGCGACTACTCCTCTGAAACAACTTGACGGATTTTCATGAAACTTCACAGGAATGTTTCCCTTGATGTCTCAATGATCCTAGCAACATGTCATGTTTGTCGGAAATTCAAGATGGCCGCCACAGCTAAAAATAGATTTTCAAAAAAATACAAGTTTGTAGCGAGTACTTCTTGAAAACTATAAGTGCTATTGATATGCGTCTTTTCCTAAAATGATCTGTATGACATGATGTTGATCCTAGTCGAAAATTATTTTGACTCGACGTTAAACATGGCTGCCAGCGGCCATCTTTGTTTACATAGAGTTATATAATGAAAACTTGTAGCGACTACTCCTCTGAAACTACTTGACGGATTTTCTTGAAACTTCACGGGAATGTTGTTCTTGATGTCGAATTGATTCTAGCAAAATTTCAGGTTGGCCGGAAAATCAAGATGGCCGCCATGGCTACAAATAGATTTTCAAAATACATATTTGTAGCGACTACTTCTTGAAAACTATAATTAATATTGATATAGGACTTTTTCTAAAATGATTAGTATGACATGATGTTGATCCTTGTGGAAAATTATTTTGATTTGACGTTGAAAATGGCCGCCAGCGGCCATCTTTGTTTACATAGAGTTATATAATGAAAACTTGTAGTGACTACTTTTCTGAAACTACTTGACGGATTCTGATGAAACTTCACAGGAATGTTGCTCTTGATGTCTTATTGATCCCAGCCAAATTTCAGGTCGGCCGGAAAATCAAGATGGCCGCCATGGCTAAAAATATATTTTCAAAATACAAGATTGTAGGGACTACTTCTTGAAAACTATAAGTGATATTGATATGGGCCTTTTTCTAAAATGATCAGTATGACATGGTGTTGAGACATGGTGTTGATCCTTGTCGTGTAGACTTTGATCCTATGCGTCAAAGGTACTACAATGTTAATACTATGACCGAGTTATTTAATACTATAGATTTTAGTTTAGTTTTAGATTTCCTGAAGGAAGTCAGACTATATAAATCATTATAATATGTTCTTGTATATATTTACTTCTTTATATACCCGTTTTCGGGCATTTCTTGATTTACATATATAGTTTATATTACTACAATATCATCCCTTACTTGTAAATAGTTTTATCTTTATATATTTACATTAATTTTTAATTAATCCTTCATTTCTTCATCATTCATCAGTTTTTGCGCACAATATGACCTATTTATGTGTCGACGTGCCGTAAAACACCATTCATTCATTCATTCATTCGTTGATCCTTGTCGAAAATTAGGGGTACGTCTTTAGTGACTACTTGAAAACTATAATTGATATTGATATGGGACTTTTCTAAAATGATCAACATGACATGATGTCGATCCAATTATTTTGATTTGACATTAAACATTTTGATTCGACATTAAATATGGCCGCCAGCGGCCATCTTTGTTTACATAGCGTTATATAATAAAAATTTGTAGTGACTTCTCCTCAGAAACTTCCTGACGGATTTTCAAGAAACTTCACAGGAAAGTTGATGTCTAGTTGATCCTAGCAAAAGTTCAGGTCGGTCGGAAATTCAAGATGGCCGCAGTGGTTAAAAATAGATTTAAAAAATGTGATTTTGTGGTGACTACTTCTCAAAAAACATAAGTGATATGGATTTGGAACCTTTACCAAAATGACTGGCACGACATCTTGCAGGCTGATCAGGGTTTAACTGTCTTGGTGCTCATCAGTCATTTGATTGAAACACCCCTTTGTACTACACATGGACTGGTCCAAATTAAAAGGACAGTCCATTATATACATTCATAGAAGGGTAAGGATTTAGTCTCTTTTGTATTTTGACTCTCATAAAAAGACTGAAAAGAAATTGTAGGATTTTAAGATTTTATTTGAATCTGATTTTCCAACTATAACCTGAGACAAGTTCAAATCTACTGAGATAGTAACATAATTCTCAGGAGAAATTGCATACCATGACATATGTGTGACCTGGTCACACACCTGCTATATTTCTAAATACAGATCATTCCATTTCTGTTCCACAGTGTGATTTGGAGCAGAAAAAAGAGGATATACTAAGGTTGATGTTGTAAGGGATTTAATTGATATAGTTTTATAATTTAACTCTTTGGTAGCATTATGACATTTTTATAAGCTGGAAAAAAATATATTCTTTAGAGTAGGATAAAATGGAATGAGATTATAATGTTGCATAATAAATCATAATATTTAGGAATATAGGAATATTTCTCTTAATGTCTAGTTGGTCCTAAGTAAAAATCAGGTTGGCCTAAAATTCAAGATGGCCACCATGTCTAAAAATAGATTTATTAAATACAATTTTGTGGCAACTACTTCTCTAAAACCGTAAGCGGTAGGGTACCTTTACCAAAATGACTTTTATAAAACTTTACGGGAATGTTGGTTTTGATGTCCAGTTAGTTCCATTAAGTAAAAATCAGGTTGGCCGGAAATTCAAGATGGCTGCCACAGCTTAAATACTCGTTTGTGGCAACTACTTATCAAAAAACATAAGTGGTATTGATTTGGAACCTTTACTAAAATGACTGGCATGACATGTAGTTGGTCCTTAACACAATTCATTTATTCTATGTCATAAATGGATGCCTGCGTCCATCTTTTTTTAGATAGAGTGATAATAGGAAAAACTTGTGGCGACTACTTCTCTGAAACTATTTCCATAAAACTTCACAGGTTCCCATGGCTGATCAAGCTATCAAAATCTATCAGTAGAGCTTCAAGGTCATTGACCTCTTCTTAATTAAATCAAGTGCCATAACTCCGCTGTTACTGGTCCGATCTGGCTAGTGTTCGTACTTGTCCGAGATTTCACCAATGTTAACAATCTGGTAAAGTTTGGTAAAGATCGGATGAAACATGAAGGCCCTATCGTCTTAACGACGCAAAATATAGCATTTTTAACTAATCAAGGGCCATAACTCCACTGTTACTGGTCAAATCTGGCTGGTTTTAGAAATTATCCGAGCTTTCATTGACATTAACAATCTGGTAAAGTTTGGTAAAGATCAGATGAAAAATGAAGGCTATATCGTCTTAACGAGACAAAAGTTAACGACGAACAATGGACGGACGACGGACAACTCGGCATCCCATAAGCCTTCGGCCAGTAGAGCTAACAATAGCATAGCAAGCCGCAAAGAAGGTACTCAATGATTTGGCAGAAGCCAGAGCAACAAAAGAATAAACCATTGATGGCACGATAAGACAAATTAATGAATGAATGAATGGTGTTTTATGGCACGTCGACACATAAATAGGTCATATTGTGCGCAAAAACTGTTGAAAGATGAAGAAATGAAGGATTAATTAAAAATTAATGTAAATATATGAAGATAAAACTATTTACAAATACGGGATGATACGGTAGTAATATAAACTACATATGTAAATCAACAATTGCCCAATGACGGGTATATAAAGAAGTGTAACACTACCAGACCCTTTAATAAGTAATAATAATAGTTTAATAACAAGTGGTAGAAGTATTTCGCAGTTAATATTAAATGACCATTATTCTACAATGTGGGATGGTCTTCTCAAATAGCAGATATAATATTATCTTACTGAGGTATATCGTAGGCGGGGATACTTGATTACGACCAATTGAATACATGTGTAGAGATTGCACGTGGGTGCAGGTATATACTGGGATGTTTTAGTAGGGAGAGAAAGAATCTGTTAGGATCTGTTAGAATTGGTTAGAGAATGAAGAGATTTGTTCGACTGTAGAGTCTGTTATAATTAATATACCATTATACGATCAGACATTAAAATGGGGTAGCTTTAAAGGTTATTAAATTGTGTAGTAAGGAGCACGGATTTGTTCTTTATTATTACATAGTGTCACAGAAGTAAGGAATGAATGAATGAATTGTGTTTTACGGCACGTCGACACATAAATAGGTCATATTGTGCGCACAAATTGATGAAACATGAAGAAATGAAGTATTAATAAAAAATGAATGTAAATATATAAAGATAAAACTATTTACAAGTAAGGGATGATATGGTAGTAATATAAACTATATATGTAAATCAACAAATGCCCGAAAACGGGTATATAAAGAAGTAAATATATACAAGAACATATTATAATGATTTATATAGTCTGACTTCCTTCAGAAAATCTAAAACTAGACTAAAATCTATAGTATTAAATAACTCGGTCATAGTTTTAGCATTGTAGTACCTTTGACGCATAGGATCAAAGTCTACACATTCCAACAATATGTGTTTGACCGTTAACGGTGCAAAACAGGTATACATTCTGGTAATTGCTCACATTGTAATACACATGAATGAGTATAACGTGTATGCCCTATCCTGCACCGGGCTAGGACAAATTCCTCTCGACGAATGGGTCTACTAGAAGAACGCCATTCTCCGAGTAACGGTTTAATTGAATGGAGTTTATTGTTAACTGACAAATCCCAAGCGGCTTGCCAAGAGTTACGAATATATGTGTTAATACAACTTTTAAAATCAGTATAAGGTAATTTAGTATGAGATATATGTAAACCTAATGCTGCTTTAGCAGTACTATCAGCTCTATCATTACCACGTATTCCTACATGGCTTGGAAGCCAGCAGAAAATAATAACCTTATCAACTACAAGAGAATTGTACTTTTCTAAAAGTTGAAGCACACCTGGGTTATCATGTTTCATATTACCCAGTGCTTGAAGAGATGGAAGGGAATCAGAAAAGATTACAAAATGTTCATCCTCAGATTCTTGAATATAATTTAAGGCAAGTTCAATTACCTAAAGTTCAGCTGAAAAGATAGAGGCCTTGTCAGGCAGGCTGCTCTTTATACTGTGTTTTTGAACAAAAGATACTGTATCTCCATCTTTAGAATCATCTGTGTGTATATGTTGAAAGTTACTGTATTTCTATTTAATTTCATTAAATTTGCTTTGAAAGACAGTAGGGTCTGTACTGGATTTGTTACTATTACAAAGATAGACAAGAGTGCAGCAAAACGATCAAATACAAAATGAAGATGCTAGAGTGTTCACAATGCTGAATACGGTGTTTTTCCGTAATTCAAGGGACCATAACTGGTTTTTGAACTTACCCGAGCTGTCATCAATATTAATACTCCGGACAAGTTTCGTAAAAATCAAATATAAATTGAAGGTGCTAAGTGTGTTCACAAGCCTTAGTATGGCATTTTCAGCAAAACAATGGCATATCCTGCTAGTGTTCGACCTTATCCGAGCTTTCATTGATATAAAGACTCTGACAAAGCTCCGTAAAGATCCAGTTAATAATGAAATCCCTTGAGTGTTAACAAGTCAAAAGCTAACGACGGACGACGGGCAACTCAGCATCCCAAAAAAAGGTTTCAAGTCATTGTATTGCTAATTCTTAATTGAATAGTAAATTTTCTTTGTGTTGTTTTCAGAAATCTACCTGCCTGGCGCCAGTGTGTCCAAAACAGGTTTGACAGCTGTGAAACTAAGGAACAGATACTGACATACTGGGACGAGTCGTACATGTTCTGTCAGGGATCTGCACCGGCTAGTTGGATAGCTAACTGTACGTATAACAAATTAAACCGTAGATACAGGTAACACAACGGACTACGACTCAGTAGTGATAAGCGCAAAATAAGTTTTAGATTTGGTTAAATTCACCTGTCAGTGTGTTTAAAACTGTTAAGTATAATAAAACGCACACCCGTCTTTGCAAGACGGTTTCAGACACCATACAAGTTTACCCCTCAAGTTGTTTAAACCCGGTGCAGAGTAGGGCATACACGTTATACTCATTCATATGTTTTACAGTGGTGGCAGCAATTTGCAAGAATGTATACCCTGTTTTTAACCGTTAACGGTCAAACATATCTTCATGGAATGTGTAGACTTTTATCCTATACGGCAAAGGTACTTCACAGTTAATACTATGAAACAGTTATTTGATATAATTGATTTCAGTCTTGTTTTAGATTTTTTAAAAGAAATCAGATCGTATAACTCATTGCAATATGTTCATAGTTTTGCATTTACTTGTTTACACGTCCGTTGACAGGCATTTGTTTACCTTCACATGCATAGTTAATTTGTTTACCATATCCTTTACTTGTAAATAGTTTTACCTGTACATGTTAGCATACTGTTTAATACTTTCACCGGTTTTGAAAGAGACACTGCAAGACAGAAGGCAATAATGTTGCGCTTGTTGCCTGATGTTTATGCATCTCGCCTCGTGTTCTTGCTCTCGTGAAATTTGCGAGGTGTCCAAACGGGATTCCTTACAAACATGCATACCTCATCCATATTATGAATTCACCAGTGAACCCTGTTAGCAAATACTCTCATGAACCCTTGACCCTAACATGCCTTAATTTGTTATTCTAGATGCAGCAATGAACACTGGGACTGTTAGCAAAGCCTGTCTTCATGCGGTTCACGGTACCATGGGTCCCTGTATTCGCACTGGCATGTATGATTATCCATTCCCAGACTCTGGCACAAGCCTCCAAGATGGAGTCGACATGTTTAGAGGGTGAGTTTCTGAGTGAAGGTCTGTGGATATATCTGATCAAAAAAAGAAAAAAAAAGGAAGTGAGAGGCAGAACGCTTGGTGACCTTTTCTGGTCGTGATTTAAATGGTTAAAAAAAATCATAGTGACTGAAACTTTTGCAAACATACATGGGTTTTGGAATAAAGAGACAAAAGTTAATATTTTTGGAAATAATGGAAATATTTTCGATCAAATACTTTATATTATTTTACATGTATGTCAAATTTCATACTTCTTTAATAAAAAAATGTGTATAGTTGTTTTAAAAAAATCTGAACAACTATGACATAAAACGTGTAATATTTAAAACATGCCTACATAGTGAGGGTAGTATGTTCGACAGGTTTAGTTTTGTTTTAGTTTAAGGGGTTCCTGTGGTCCAGTGGACATCACGTTCGACTCTGAATCTGGAGGTTACTGGTTCGAACCTCATTAGAGCCACTGAGTTTGTTCGGTGTGATCATAGTCTAGACAGCCTCGTCCGTCTGACTGGGACGTTAATCGGGTGGTCCTGTTTGTCGATATATCCTCGGAACCACGTTCCTATATATGTTTACCCTCTTTCTCCAGCGGCTGGGAGTAATCTATAATGCGTTGCTGGGCCGTAATAACAATAATTTATTTAATCATTCTTTGTTTTTAATTTCATTTTACTTAAAGAGCCATAACGGCTGTGTTCAACTGCGGAGCACCCAACGCGGCAGCATTTGTATCCAACACAACCCAATGTAGTGGAGCTAAATGGAAAGATGTACTCTTCACGATTGCAGTTGTATCAACCTCTCTTCCCGGAGATGCACTTGCCGCAAGACTGACCCAAGAACAACTCGATGTTCTCCAGGTTAATATTTATAATTTATTTTGTGTCATTCTTTTATGTTATTGCTCAGTATAAAACGAGTATGATGAGAGAAATTTGGAAATCGCCGAAAACAATACGTGTTAAATATATTGCAGTCTCGGTATATTTACAGCTCGGTTTGACCGGGACTTCGTGAACAGTAGTGAAACATGCTTGCTACCGTTCACGCCTGTTCTATTCTCGGTTTGAGCAGAACTCAATATTTATTAAAATGATACGAAAATTTGAACCATCCCGGAGATGGTATGCATATATGACGGTGAACATGGAACCTTCAATGTGGTATGTTTACACCATTCCATGGGCAGGCAACGGCGTATGGTCGACGTTTTAAGAAAATGCTTTTCTCTAAATAGAGAACAATATTTGACTGTCATTAATTAAGGCGGTCACTGCTCAAAAAAAAGGTACCCATTATACAAAGCTATTTAATCTACTGCAATGTAGTCAACGGTAAATATCATAATTAAACCCCCAGACACCTGAGTAGACCCAAATAAACATATTCATACAGAAAGTCCTTCACTCAGACGTTTCCGATCTCCGGTCGTATTAAAGGGACACATCGCAATCTTGAAGTTTGTATCAATTTTCAAAATTAGCGTCTGTACTTATTTATCAAGGAACATTTTAACTTTGAATCTGCTTGCATATCATTAAATAAAATTTAGAGTTTTCAATTTTCTATTTTATTTTAGCAAATATTGAAATGTATTTTTGTTTTGGTGCAGTATTATCAAATGTCAGTAAAATACAAGAACAATTTGGTTTATACTATTCTTATAATTATTATTAATGATGTAAAATAATGCATGTTATTTCGAAAAACTAACGGGACGCCGCGAGTTTAAAAAAAATCAAAATTGCCGTATGTCCCTTTCACACATATATTTGTAACTCTTGGCAAGCCGCTTTGGATTTGTCAGTTAACAATAACTCCATTCAATTAAATCGTTACTCGGAGAATGGCGTTCTTCTAGTAGACCCATTCGTCGGGAAGAAGTTGTCCTAGCCCGGTGCAGGATAGGGCATACACGTTATACTCATTCATATGTGTTACAAGGTGAGAAATTACCAGAATGTATATCCTGCTTTGTACCGTTAACGGTCAAACACGTCTTGTTGGAATGTGTAGACGTTGATCCTATGCGTCAAAGGTACTACAATGTTAATACTATGAAAGAGTAATTTGATACTATAGATTTTAATCTTGTTTTAGATTTCCTGAAAGAAATCAGACTATTTAAATCATTATACTATGTTCGACCCGTATATATATTTAATTGTTTATATACCCGTTGACGGGCATTTGTTGATTTACATATATAGTTATATTACTACCATATCATCCCTTATTTGTAAATAGTTTTATCTATATATTTATATTAATTTTTATTTACTACTTCATTTCTTCATCTTCATCAGTTTTTGCGCACAATATGACCTATTTGTGTGTCGACGTGCCGTAAAACACCATACATTCCTTCCTTATATATTTACATTAATTTTAATTACTACGTCATTTCTTCATCTTTTATCAGTTTTTGCGCACAATATGACCTATTTGTGTGTCGACGTGCCGTAAAACACCATACATTCCTTCCTTATATATTTACATTAATTTTAATTACTACGTCATTTCTTCATCTTTCATCAGTTTTTGCGCACAATATGACCTATTTGTTTGTCGACGTGCCGTAAAATACCATTCATTCAACGGCGTATAGCCCACGTTTTAAGAAAATGCTTTGCCCTAAATAGAGAACACCATTTGACTCAATAACTATGGTGGTCACTGCTGGCATTAACATAATAGGTACACATTATACAAAGCTATTCAATCTACTGCAATGTAATCACAGATAAATATCATAATTAGACCCCCAGACACCTGAGTAGACCCACATACACACATGCATACAGAAAGGCCTTCACTCAGACGTTTCCGATCTCCTGTAGGTACATAATGACCACATATATGCATGTGCACGTCCATAGTCATCAAACGTGTCATAATATTTAAAAACAATATCGTAAACAAACACGTCTGTTCGTATTATTGATATTTTATTAAAATGTATAAAAGGCCAATCAATGTATACTGGTATACTTAAGGAATGAATTGCGCTCTTTTGGTTTTCATTTGGGTATGAAACATATTTGGGTGGTTTAAAGTGTTTGGAGTCCGGACTCCACACGTACTTTAATATATATAAGAACCCAATATAATGTAAAGCACCATTCATTCATTCCATATATTTACATTAATTTTTAATTACTACTTAATTTCTTCATCTTTCATCGGTTTTTGCGCACAATATGACCCATTTGTGTGTCGACGTGCCGTAAGACATCATTCATTTATACAGGGTGACAAGTGTAGTCCTGAAAAGTGTGACCCAGAAAAGTGTGACTACACTTTTTTCCATCAGTATAGTTGACATGTGATACGCTTGATCTCGGTAACTGGTACGTTTAAACCTGAAACGCTTGCTCCGTCATTCCCAAATCGTATCGTATTTTTAAAATGTGTTGTTATTTATAGTTTGAGTACTGTTCTGTTTTTATTTTCAGGGTATCTTAAATAACTGACTTATCGAGGCGGAATAGTGTCACACCAGAAGCTCGGAGCCTGATTGTTGTTAAAAGTAAATGTAATTGATTTTGGAAATAAATACAAACGTAGACCATATCTTTGTTTTAATTTCAAGACAAATGCTTGTAAATTGAAGGGACACTCGCCACTCTTATTTGTCAAGCATTAAAAAGCTTATGTACTTACACATTTAGTATTTAACCTACAAACATATAATTTAACAAGAGGCCCAAGAGGGCCTATATCGCTCTACTCGCTACCCACTGGGCGAGGCCAAATTTGACCCCAGGTTCACCATTTGAACAAACTTGGTAGAGGATCCAAAAGCTGATAATAAATAAAACATATTAAACTTTATCTCTTGTAGGTTCGGAGAAGAAGATTTTTAAAGTTCTTCCCAATAACTCTATGTAAAACTGATCCAACAAGGGTCCCTAAGCTCCCAATATCAAGGTTTCTTAAGAGAAAAAAAAATGGAAAAAAAAATAAAACGGAAAACAAAACAAGTAATAAAAAAATAAAATAAAAAAAAAATAAAAAAAAAATATTCAAACAATTTAACAAATTAAACCCATCAACCAAGGTTTCGTACGAAAAAAAAAAATGCCTCCAGTGAGATTTGAATCCACAACCCCTAGAGTTTGCAGTGTACATTTTAAAATATTGAAAAAGGGCCATAACTCCGTTGTTACCAGTTCGATCTGGCTAGTTCTCAAACTCGTTAGAGCTTTCATGACATCAACAATCTGGCCAAGTTTGGGAAATATCGAATACAAAATGAAGGCGCTAGAGTGTTCACAAGGCTGAAAATGGCATATTTCAATAATTCAAGGGCAAATAACTCTGGTGTTCCAGGTCCGATATAGCTGGTTTTCAAACTTATCCGAGCTTTCATTGATATAAACAATCTCATTAAGTTTAGTAAAGATTGGATGAAAAATAAAGGCCCTATCGTCCTAACGAGGCAAAATATAGCATTTTAAACTAAATCAAGGGCCATAACTCCGCTGTTATTTGTTCGATCTGGCTGATTTTTGACCTTGTTCGAGCTGCCATTGTTATTAACAATCTGATAAAGTTTCATAAAGACCGGATGAAAAATGAAGGCCCAATCGTCTTAACGAGGCAAAATATAGCATTTATAATTAAATCATGGGCCATAACTCCGCTGTTACTTCTCCGATCTGGATGGTTTTCGGACTTACCTGATATTTCACCAATATGAACAATCTGGTAAAGTTTGGTAAATATCGGATGAAAATTAAAGGCCCTGTCGTCTTAACGAGGCAAAATATAGCATTTTTAACTAAATCAAGGGCCATAACTCCGCAGTTACTAGTCTGATCTGGCTGGTTTTCGAACTTGTCCGAGCTTTCATTGATATTAACAATCTGGCTAAGTTTGGTAAAGATCCGATGAAAAATGAAAGCCATATCGTCTTAACGAGCCAACAAATAGCACTTTAACTAAATCAAGGGCCATAACTCCCCTGTTACTGCTCCGATCTGGCTGGTTTTCGAACATGTCCGAGCTTTCATTGATAGTAACAACCTGTTAAAGTTTGGTAAAGAAGGCCCTATCGTCTTTACGATGAAATGAAAGACAAATAGAATGATATATAGAGTCCTATAGGAACCACAACGTCTGAATGCAATGGCATCGTAGGTCCGCACTGTACTGCAAACAAGGACTTGAAACTACAATGAAAGAGACAAAAAACAACAGAAAGGGTGGTGAAGACAGGGTAGGGTTACCGACTTGGAACGGTCAGTAGGCAATAAGGCCTACTGGTTAGCTTGAAAGTGAACCATAGGTTAAATGCAATAATCCGCGTTATACAATGGGGTATATGTCCCGGTTAAAAGTATAGCTTTCCTTACAAAAACACGAGATGGAATATGTGTAAAATGAATATAGTTGGTAACTCTTACGACGTTCCAGTTTTTAATGTGCCTTGCCTGGATAAGGGCCGTTCATATTGTGTCTATAGATATAGGTATAAAAATCGAACAGGAAAAGCAGCAGACAAGGACGACAGTCAACCACAAAAACACACAGAAACAAAGAACACATTTAAAGATGAATAAAAGCTAAATAAGACATCACAAACACAAAAGGGTTGACAATAGGGCTACCGCCTTGGAACGGTCAGTGGCAAAAAAGGCCGCTAGGGGTTTGAACAAGGTTCTAGGGTGCACCAAATCTCACACTTACCCTACCGTCAACCCAATAAAACGGGACAGTGTAAATAAAGAAATCCCCGGCATGAACTATTCTCTAACCAACAAGGCAGCATTAATAGGCAATATAAGTAAGACACAAAATTAAGATGCTCGTGTATAAAAACAGCAATAGTCTAGAAAGCCACAAAGAATGTACTCAATGACTTGGCAGAAGCCAGAGCAACAAGAGAATAAACCATTGAGGGCACAAGACAAGACTGCAGACAAACATCAAACGTCTCCGTCCTTTTGATCTTTAGGTAGACGTCATCATAGGGTACACAGCCTGTCCGGTCATCGCACAATCAAAGATGAAAGCATAGTGGCGAACTGTAAATGGGTCCACCACCAAGGATGCAGTGCGTTGCAAAAGGATAGGGTCATAACCTCTTTTGAACAACCTTTTAACAAGTTTAACATAGATAGTATGAAAGTGATCATGACCAAGGATATTTCGAAGTTTGTAAATCACGTCACTATAGAAGTCAGGTTGTGATCGTCCTTGTCGCAGAAGAGTTCTTAAATTACTTTTATATTAAGAAGATCAGGGTTACGATAATAAAATTTTGCAAATGTTTAATAAATGTAGATGAAAAGGTAACAATATTGATTGGATGTACTGGGAGACTTTCTACGGTCGCCACACGGCACAAACAACACTATTATGAAAGTAAATAGTTCGGATTTTCATTTTTATGACTCATCGTCAGTAGGTTTAGAAACGGTATACATATGTTGCATTACATGGTCCGAGTATTACCTTTCATACCCCATCCAAAACATTCTCCAAGAAGCGACAAACGGGGATTGCTGAGGTATGAAATAAAACCTTAATTTCAGCTTAAAAAGTTTGCATGTTGTAAAATTAAGGTAATTTTAAACAGGTTATCGCATTTGTTTCAGTAAAATATGTTTTTAAACGTGTTTTATTGTCGAAATATAAGTTATAAAATCCTGCAAATATAAGCTTTTCCATCAGTTTATGGAATTAAGACGCGACCGCGTAATGATACTTTGCCTGTTGATGGCGGGATCACGGTGATACATGGTACACCGGATATACATGTAGCTGCTAAAGTGATCAGAAAAATACAGCAAATGATGATTTGTTTTCTACCCAAGGTAAGTTTACGCCTACCTGGCATATATTTATCAAACCAAATGAACACCGTATCAGTTTTTCATTACTTGAATGTGAAAATTGAGCCTCGAAATGTATAGATTCAGCTAGTAATATGCAAACCAAACGTGAAAATATATAACTTAAAGGTGTGCGGCACAGTGCCGATCAGTGACACATTTCGATCCGCAGTAAAAAGTATCCTGTTTTCTGTTTAA